>CACVKS010000001.1:0-57263 GCA_902749335.1 Acanthamoeba triangularis
ACCCACTACTATACTTAGCGGACGACCTTGTGGCGCTCGCTTTGCGACTGTGTAGACGGCTGCAGGAGCAATTCTCCATGAAGAGATGCGTCGAAGAGCTGGAGTTCTTGGAGGAGCAGCTGAGCGGGACCACCTCGGATGTCGTGTTTTGCCACAACGACCTTCTGTCCGCCAACATCCTCTACCAGCCGGCCTCGGTCCCGGATTGCAAGCCTGCCAAAGTGCGTTTCATCGACTACGAGTATGGCAACTATAACTGGCGGGCGTACGTTGATTCCTATGCACCCACTCACCTAATCGTCCTGCATGTGCGGCAAACGCTTACCTGCTCGCTCCTCATATCGCCAGCTACGACATTGCGAACCATTTTTGTGAGATGATGGGCTACACGGTGGACGCCTCGAAGTTCCCCACGAAGGAGTTCCAACTCGAGTGGCTTCGAGCCTACATTGCCGCCCAGCGCCACATCGGAAAGAACCCTGCCTATCAGGCCGCCGAACCGGTACGGCCATTGCCAACTCGTGCCTCCGCTCAAGGCCGGGAACGTTCAGGACTCACAGAGTATCTGATCATTCCACAGGAGCTCGGAGAGGAGGACGCCGTATCACAGGAAGACGTGGAGGCTCTCTACGAGGAGGTCAAGCGGTTCACACCCGCGCCGTCCTTCCACTGGGGCGTGTGGGCACTTGTACAAGCTCGCTACTCCTCGCTCGAGACCTTTGACTACATAGGCTACTCGTCGAAGCTGTTCGAGCGATACCACACGAGGAAGGAGGAGGTCTACGGCTTCCGTTACGGCAAGTCCCCTGCGGCCGCCGCCAAGCAAGAGTGAGGAGGAAGGGTCCTTGATCTTCGGCCTAAAGGGCTTGGCGCAGACACCAGCTGACGGGATGGTGCCCTTGTCCTCGCCCTACATGATTTTGATTTTATTATTTATTATGGTGGTCAACACGGCAGGCAGGTTACACATCAACCAGTTTTGGCGCCATTTGTGGTGGGGGAAAATTGGGAAGAGGCCAAGAAAAGAGTTTTCCCTCACCGAGCCGAGGCAGCTGTTCGTTTCGGCTCAACCCGCGATTGTGTGGATGGATTGGGAGACGGAGGACCGCGCGACAGACGATCAGCCCCCAGTAGTGGAGGAACAGAGCGCGAATGGTAGCGCATCAGAGAAGAGGGGAAGGAAGAGGCAGAGAGAAGATCTCGATGGGGGTGCATCAGCTCTCCTCCCACCTCCAATGAGCCCCACCGAGCTCACACCGCACATCAAGGGAGAGATGTTCTCTACCGTTGGAACCGAACTAATGGAGCTCGAGAATTCGGTCGAGAAATTCAACGCCTTCTTGCGAAATCACGAGATGTTTCCCTATCTCAACGAATTCATTCAGCAATTCTTCGACCTCTCCAAGCGCGTGAAGACGAGGATGCAAGACTTGCACACTCTTTACTCATTCCTGGTACGTTAATTTGCTTCATTCACCTTCCCCAAGCTAATCACGGTGGACGTGATAATCATTTCTTTTTTAATTTTTTTTTTTGAAGAATGGCCATCAAATGTCGGCATCGAAGACGTCGGCGGGCTACTTCAGCGTATTGCCGCAGGAGTTGTGCCTCTACATCCTTTCCTTCCTCGAGTGGCGAGATCTGTCCAGCATGAGCCTGCTCAATCGTCAGTGGCAGAGTCTCTCGCGGGACAATATGCTCTGGAAGGCCCTCTGCGCCAAGCACTGGAAGGAAATGTGGAACTCATCTTCGAGGGGAGGCTTCTCATCATCGACAGATCTGTCTTCCCTCTCCGCTCTATCCCCCACTTCATCATCGTCGTCAGCTGCTGCCGACCCGGAGGAGGACATCGTCGAGGAAATGGCGGAAGAAGGTGGCGGCCGAGCTACTTCCGAGCCCGTGAAGAAAAAGCCCAAGGTGGATGTCTCGGCGCCGGATGCCTCAGCACCGCCCGCCTGGCAGGACGTGTTCAAGAGCCGGCTGCTGGTCGACCAGAACTGGAGGATGGGCAACTGCGCCGCACGCACTCTTGCCCCCCAGTCAGAGGTGGAGAGTGCCGCCTTTTGTCTTCACTTCGACGATGAGCGTTTCGTTACGGCCACCGATACGATCGAGGTACCTCCTCATCCATTGCCCACGATCTGCAGTGCAGGGAGGAGACTGACTTCTCCTGGCGCCAGGTATTCAATGTCAACACGGGCGAGCTGATCCGAACGATGCGCGGCCACACGGACTCCGTGATGTGCTTGGACTTTAACAAGAAGTGGATTGTCAGCGGCTCGAAAGGTTTGCTCACCCAACACGCGACCTTTCCTTGCATTGAGAACCTTTTGCACTTTTGTCTGATCGTCTCATTCACCGCAGATAATACGATCCGCGTGTGGGACGTCAAAACGGGGAACGTCAAGTACGTACTCGACGGCCATGCCAACGGTGTGCGCACGGTGCGGTTCGATGATAAAATAATCGGTATCAAGCCTCCTATTCTTCGTCGCCTTGGCTTCACCCTGCACTTGCACTCATACTCGCCTCCGCCACCTTTAGTGAGCGGATCTCGAGATTCGACGATCAAGGTGTGGGACTTGGAGCAGGGCGTGCCTTTGCGCACCATGGTCGGTCATGCCTACACCGTGTACTGCCTCGAGTTTGATAACCGCTACATCATATCCGGCTCAGTTGGTACGTATTTTTCCTCTTGTGGCGTCTTGGCGCCACAGTCCTAACTCCCGATTCCTTCCTCTTTTTAGATAAAACAATTCGCGTTTGGGACGTGGAGACGGGGGAGCCTGTGACCATGCTAAAGGGCCACGGCAACTCCATTCGCTGCCTCAAGTTCGATCAATCGCGACTAGTCTCCGGAGCCTGGGTACGAAGCACCCGGCCGAATCGCTCTGGTTGTGGTGTTGCGTTGCTAATCGATTCCTGTTGCGGCCTGATATCAGGATAATCATGTCAAGCTGTGGGACCTCGAGACCTCCAAGTGTATCACGGCCTACAAGGGCCACACAGATCGTGTGATGTGCCTCCAGTTCGATCAGAACAAAATCGGTTCGCGCTACCCTGTCCCTCTCTTTGAGCTGTGACGCTTCGTACCGCGTGTGGTTGGTGCTGTTCCAGAACTGCCTCACCCGAAGTACCCGCCTAACGGTCCGTTCGCGCGTTCTCCGTACAGTAAGCGGTTCTGTTGACAAGACAGTTCGCATCTGGGACATGCGCACGAGTAGTCCTGCCATCATCCTCAAGGGTCACAGCTCATGTGTCTACGACTTGCACTTTGACGACTTCAAGATCGGTACCCTTTGCCCTGTTCCTGCCTCCGTAGCACGAGAGAAGTAACTGATTGCTTCATCCACACAGTGAGCGCAAGCAAGGATCGAGGCTTGATCACGTGGGACTTCAAAGCACCGCGCCCACGCGATCGACTCACCGTTGCCACGCTCGACAGCGAAGGCTGCTACGTGTTCGATGCCGCTTTCGAATCGCCCTCAGCCAGCGCCCCTGCTCCGGCTCCCACGTCGGAGCCGCTCGTCGTGGTTCCCTACCAGGTACGCCTTGAGAAAGATTTCGTGTATCCTGTATATCTGGCAGTCCTCCCTATAAGCTCATGTCGTTCTCACGTACCTCTAACGTCTGAACCGACAGGCGGACAGCTAGGCGGTGATCAACGCGTAGTTAATTGACTGGGTGAACAACATGGAGGAACGAGAACAACAGGAGCAAGAAGACCATCACGATGCCGCCACCGTCCAGGCCGATAGCAACAACGACAGCGGCGATGGCCCTGCGCCGGACGTCTACGGGGGTTGGCCTCCCCGAGCCACTGGAAAGTGAAACTGCTGGCGCGACTTCAAGTAGTACAAGAGGAAGCGACGAGTTTCGAACGCGCGTCCTCTGCGGGGCAAGGTGTGGGGCGGAGGAATGCGTGAGGAATGTGTCCGCGTAAAAAAGTCACCGACAGAGCGTGTTTGGGCGGGATTTCGAGTTGTTTCGAGTTTGTTCTGTGCGGGTGCGACTGCGATTGAGCACCTCTCGCTAGGACAAGCCGCCATGCTGCGCCACGAGACGCGATGGAGCCCAGGCACGACGCACCCTCCGAACCACACCTGCGCACCCACCTCTCACTTTCGTGCCCGCTTCCTTGAACTTGTCCGGCTTGCTCCCCGCAACGCAGCTTGTCACTTTTGTTTCTTCAATCCTCCTCTCACAAGAACCTCAACAGCAACAACAGCTAGCAACTATAGCACTCGACAACCCACGCGACAGCAATGCTCACCGCTCTCGTTCCGTTCATCCTACCACACAAGCACAGCGTGCACGACAACGACTCGCCGGTGCCGAATCGAAAACGCTCTGCTCCGCTCGATGCACAAGACGACTTGGCGGGCGACTCCTCGTCCGATGAAGAGGGCCATTACCTCTCTCCGATGGAGGAGAGCGAAGATGAATCAGAGTTGCACGACGTCTGCTCCGACCACGAGGAGGAAGATATGCTGCTAGAGGACCTCCACAGTCATCGCCGCTTCAACCTGCTGGCCGAGCTGCCCACCGAAATCCTCTTCCACGTGCTCCAGTACCTCAGCCCCCGACACCTCCTCTCCCTGCGCCTGGTACCGTTCTCCTCCTCCTTTCCTCTTCCTCTACTCGCCGGTGGTTTCTTCTATTTCTCAACGACGAGCTGCTCTCTCGCCTTCTTGTGGCCGCGTACGCCTACAGGCTAACCGGTGGCTGCACCAAGTGTGTGGAGACGACCACCTGTGGCATGGCTTCGTGAGGAGCCGCTGGCCGTCGCCGCGACACTACGGGTCCATCGAGGGCATGGCCGACGAGTCCTGGGCGCAGGCCTACGAGCGGATGGAGTGGAGCACCAACCGGCCGGTCGTGCTCAAGGGCTGGCTCTACGACTTCCCGTCGCTCTTCACCACGCCGCTCGAGCTGAGCCGAGACTCGATCAGCGCCTACCGGCGCGAGCGCCACTACGCCACGGAGATGATCCAGCAGGAAGAGGAGGAGGTGCTGCAGGTCCAGTTCTTCCTCTCCAACTGCACCAGCGGTGGACCCAACGAGCGACGCGAGAAGAAGGCGACTGTGTGGTACTCCAACGACAAGCTAGGCCGGGCATGGAACAAGACCCTGGCCGACGTCAGCGGTGGCGTGCGGCCGCCGCTCAAGGCCCTCACGCACAGCGCAGTGGTGATCAACATCAACACGACGCTGGTGGGCCTCGACAAGTGCACCGGCCACGAGCTGTGGCGACACAAGCTCTTCTGCAACTACCTGGTGGCGGCCACGCAGCAGGATCGCGACATCGTCTACGCCGTGGGCTGCGATGACATGGTCTACGAGGGCCGCATCGTCGTGCGCGAGCGGCCGCTCGTCGCACTCGACGCCCGTACCGGCCGCGAGCTGTGGCGCGCCGATCTCCTCCCGCTCAGCAACGACATGCGCTGCGAGCCCTCCAAGCCCGTCGTTCTCTCGCCCGGTACGGACCGCCTCCGCGCTCGCTCTCCGCTCTCGCACGCCTTGGTCTCATCGTCGGTGCGCACAGATTACCTGATGACGTCGATCGAGGACTTCCCTCCGTGCCCGTCGTCGTCGCTCATTATCAGCGCCAAGACCGGCGCCGTCAGCCTCATCGTCAAGGGGGTACGTCCCTCCTCTTGCCAGTTTCGTTCCGAAATGAAGGTTTGTGTGCTGACCAGCAATGTGTGTGTTCTGTTTGCCACGTGCTGACCATGTGCGCAGGAGGTGACGGCGTGCGTGCATGCCAATGACAAGCTGGTGATGATCAAAGACGGCCGCGGCAGCTGCCACACTCTCGCCGGAGAACAGGTCTGGGAGCTCTCCAAGACCTTCAGCGGAAGGGTGGGCGCCAAGGGGGGCATAGTGCCTCTCCAGGACGGCTCCTTCGTCTTCTACCACTACTCCCATGTCATCGACGCGGTCGTGCAGGTGGTCCTCGTCAATGCCCAGGGGTACGCCCACCCGTTTGGCGGACCATCATGATCGCCACCAGGATTGCTTACGTCTTCCTCACATCAGGGAAGAGGAGTGGTGGCTGGAGTGTGGAGGTGCCACCAACGGCACGCGCAAGATCTACCACAGCATCAACGCCGAGGTCAGGGGCGACGCGGGTATTCTGCTCACCTGCGAATCGGCCCAAGGCTGCTGGGTGCACGTACGTTCCACTGCCACGACCGCTTCGCCTGCATCCTTCCTCCCTAATTGTGGCTCTTTGTGTTTCCACGTGTACAGTTGGTGTCGTGGGAGGGCAAGACGGTGTTCCGCTGGGAGAAGGAAGAGCCCTCGAACCCAAGCCAGCACTGGGTGTTGTAATTACCCTTCCCTCCTTCCTCGCAACCACATATTTTGTAGATATCTCGCTCATACAGACCGACGGTGTACATAGTATTCTTCGATGGAGTATCTCCACGTTACTACTCTGGTGTTAATAAACCATCCACAACACAAGAGATCCTTGCAAAAGTGGGAGCTTGGTCAGCACCCAAGAAAAATGCAAAGGTTCTTTCTTCAGCCGCGGACCCGCTGGTCAACTTGGGAGTGTCAAAGCGGATCAGAAAAGCCAACAGCCAGGCGTGAACCTTTCAATCCGTGTCTCCATGCCGAGCATGTTCAACGACACAGACCACTTGGAGCGGATGCAAAGGAGGAAGAAGGAGAAGGAGGCGGAAGGTAAATGGTGTGTTTATGATATGATATAGGACTAGCAGATCCACTAGTATATGAGACTATGTACATAGCGGTAGTGCAGTTGCGTTGTAGATATAACAATATAGAGAGGGTGGAGTGTGTTATGTTGATGGTTGAACGGTTCCTCAGCGCTCTCTGAGGAAGGTGGAGGGAGGAGGCGACGATATGTTCAGTTGGGCGCCAGGCGGAGCGGAGCCGCCGACGACGACGCCACCACCGACGCCAGGTGCAGTCCCGCAGTGACGGAGGCGTGGGCAGGGAAAAAGTGGCGCGGCAGGGCGGGACGCGGAAGCGCGAGGGAGCCCAGGCTCGGCAGGACCAGATCGCCGGCCCTGCTCGGCCTCGGCTGCGGAAGAGCGAAGGAAAGCGAAGACGAAGACGAAGACGACGGAGACGAGTAGGGGGACGAAGAGGAGTGCAGCGGCGCACGAGGAGGAGATGAGGGCGGCGACGAAGACCAGGTAGAGGAGGAGTGCGAAGGCGAAGGGTAGCGGGCCGCGGCGAGGGCGCTGACGTTGGCCAGGGACATTAGTGAGTGGGTCGAGGAGGTGACCGAAGGCGACGAGGTGGGCGAGGCCGCCGCCGACGACAGCGCGGGCGAGGGCGACGAAGCGGCCGTGGCCGTGGGCGAGGCTGTCGACAGGAACTGGAGCGGCACCACGTCCACCGCCGTCCCGTCCGACCGCGGCAGGAGCAGCGCCAGCTGGTGCGCCGCCGAGCCCGGCGTCGAGTAGTACGAGGGCGAGGATTCCGGTCTGCGGTCTTTGGCGGTCGCGCCCGCAGCAGCGCAGGCGCTCACCACGTCGACGTTGCGGTTACGCTCGAGGGCCTGCATGGCGGACGAGACCATCATCAACGAGGCGGCCACTCGGCCGTTGGTGTGGTGGTGGCTGTTGTTGTTGTTGGCCGACACGGGAGCGCTGACCGTGCGTCGGCGCTTCCCCCGGATCTGGGCCGCCGTCTGCTGACCCCCCACCGCGGGCGCCGCAGCACTGTGGTGGTGCTGTCGCTTGACCCCTCGCGACCCGGCCGCGACCGAAGGCCCACCGGTTGGTCGGTTGTCGTCGACCGCCGCCGAGGACTGCCCGGCTACGCCTGCGTGAGATCTCTCGATCACCATGGCGTCCTGGCTCTGGTGCTGCTGCTGCTCGGACGGGACGAGCTTGGCGAGGCCGGCGGAAGAGGAAGAGGAAGAGGGAGATGGTGCAGAAGTGGGGGTGTTGTTGACAGGGCTGGTGGCGGGATTCGCTGCAGTTTTCGCAGCGGCGCCGCGGTTCCTTGGCCGGCACCGATCGCAGTAGCCGCGCCTCTTGGGCCGAAACACCTGGCACTTGATGCAGACGGCGTGCTCGGGGTAGGCCGTGGCTCCCTTCGGTCGTCCCCTCTTGATCATCGTCTTGCTTGCTTTGCGGGCGGGCGAGGGGGGCGAGATAGGAAGATGGAAGAACGAACGAAGAATGAAGAACGAAGGCGAAGAGGCGGTCGCACAACTGTTGGCGTCTGTTTGGCGAAGGAGGAGGAGGAGGCGGGTTTGGTCAATGGGGCAAACGCCAAGAACAAGACAAACAGCGGTGAGGTGAAAAAAGAGGAGTGGAATCCAGGCGACCGTGAAGAGATAAGAAACGACATATAGCACAGACCAGCTACGGTCACCGTAGGCGCGTGTACCTCAAGCGAAACACACGACGAGACAAGGCGGGTGATGCCTGTGACCTTGGCCCCAGAGAGCTTGATAGAGGAGGTAGAGAAGAAGGGCCTTAAGCGGATAGGAGTCTGGGGTGCTGTCGGCCTAAGGCGTCGAGGGGATGATAAGAAAGAGATGACAACGGGACTGGAGCTGATAGTCTTTTATAGAAAGGGGGGTGGGGGGGTTGCTCGTGTTCGTTGTGTCCCTGTGTTGGGGCCGCCAACCATCATTTCACGCGAACACCGGCGGCCAATCGCCGGCAGGTGCCGCACTCTAACGCCAGACAGCAGACGTGTTTGACCTGTGGTCATGCCCCGCCCGCCCCACCTGTCGACCATCACTCGTGCCACCAACCTGCCGAACACGGCCATTGTTCAAGACCTGTCCGGCCCCTGAGCTCCCCCATTTGTTGGTGATGTGGGTCGGCGACAGTTCGCCGACAGAAGTGGAGGCCCTCTACTCGTCTGTGTGGTGCGGCCTTTCCAGTGTTCGGTGAACGCGCTCCCATTGGCCCGTCTTGGTGTGCATCGACTCACCAGTGAAGGTGTTCAAAAGTGTGTAGCGGCCTACAGGGCTCTGGGCTGGTTGATGGTCACCCCGCCAAGTGAGCCGGGGCGCGTGGGCGACATCTCACGTGGCGGCGACAGAACACAAAGCGACCTGCGCCCAGGAGTGCGGGCATCCCCTGTGTTGGCCCTGAACTCGCCCCTGGCGCTGTAGGGGCAGGGGTGCCCTTATCGGTTGCTGCCCCCACACCCGAGTTGTTCTCCTTTTCTCACAAGGCGTGGTGGTGCCCATGGTCCTTCGTCTCGATGAAGAGACCGTTTTGGTGTGTGTGTGAAGTTGATCGCGGCCCTTTATTCGAATCTGGTTTGTGCGGAGTGGTGTGGCGGTGACAGGGCACGCAATGGCGATGTGTCGTGCGACGATCGCACGTCAGCACTTCGTGGCCCACAGCATGGCGCACATGATGTTGACGAAGACCAGGAGCATGAACCCCTTCGACATGTCGAGCCGGATGTGCATGTCGCCGGCCGCGGCCAGGGCCTGCTTGGTCGCCGCCATCGCGTCGCTGCTGCCGCGGCTGCCCAGGCTCTTGCCCAGCTCATCCAGCTTGGCCTTGCCCTTCTTCTTTAGCATCTCCAGTGGCTCGCCGATCGACTTCTCGGGCGCGTAGGTGGCGGTGCGGACTTCGAGGTCGTCGACCGGCGCCACGTCCTTGCGTCGCTGCAGGCCCATCTCGTCCTTCTTCTGTCCCTCATCGGTGAGCTCAAGGTCCTTCTTCTTCTGCTTCTTCTCCGACTTGGTCGCCTTCTGGTGGTCCTTGAGGCCCTTGTCGGCCTCGGCCTCGCCGCCGGTCTCGACCAGCTTGAGGTTCATGGGCGACAACGACGCGTCGCCCTCAGACCGCGACTGCATGGGCGAAGACGGCAGCGAGGTGGACGGCGTGCCCGGCGAGGAGTAGAGGTCGGGCAGCGACGCCGCGTGAACCACCTCCAGACGGTCGGCCCGCTTGTGCGGGCGCAGGCGCGGGGCCGTGTCGACCGAGGAGTGGGCTCGGTGCACGAGCGGCGGCGTGGCGTGGCCGGTGGTGGGCGGCAGGGGCGAGAGGGAGGTGATGCCGGCGCAGGGGTTGTCCGCCGCCATCCGCGGGTACCACGACGCCAGGCTGTGGCGACGCCGGCCGGCCTCGAACGCGGGCATGCTGCTGAAGTCGGGGGCCTTGTCCTTGAGCTCCTGCTTCACCTTCCTCTGCTCCTCGATGCTGCCCCGGTTCTTGCCCACCTTCATCATATTGCGCGGGTCGCGCAGAACTTCCTCGCGCAGCTCCTCTTCGCCGGTGATCTTCTCGGAATGGGCGCCGGCCAGGTCCCACTCGCTGGCCAGGGTCTCCTCGATCTCGTTCTTGACCTCGGTCTCGTCGGCCGGGGCCTCCTTGACCATTTCGCCCTCGGTCTCCTGGCCCTCGAACTCGATGGCCTCGATGATGGTCCTCTGGTGGGCCGTGATGACCAGCAGGTGGTTGCGAGGCACCAGCATCCAGTTCTTGGGCTGTCGAGTGAGCGGCTCCGACGCCACCACGACCGACTCGGCCTACGCATGCATTGCGATGTTCGCGTTAGACACCCGCACGACATGGGCGTAGGTTCCAAGCGATGAGGTGCGTCCAACAACACACACACCACACGACTACCGCGAGCGCGTACCTCTTCCTGGTCGCTGGGGTAGTGCCAATCAATCTCCACGCCCTGGGAGTTGTTCTCGGGGTCGCTGTCGTGCAGGTGGAGCTGCTTGGCCTCGGAGAAGTACAGCGAGGGCGGATGCGAGATCCTGGTTGTAAAGAGGGGGAGGAAAGGGGTCAGAACATCAGGAGCCATCGATGAGAGACGCGAGTGTGGGCGGAGAGAGCGAGTACTGGGAGTCCCTGTAGCGGGTGGCGATCATGACGGTTCCGTCGGTCACGGCAAAGTTCATGTTCGACGGGGTGTGCATGCGCACGCCGTCGACGATCTCGGTCTTCTCCTCCTCCTTCTTGACGACGTCGAGGATGAACTTGATCATCTTGAGCATGGCCTCTTTCATGACGTGGCCCGAGTGGTCCTTGTTGGGGTCGTGGTCGGGCAGGAAGTGGACGTAGAGGGCGCCGGCGTGTTCGCTGTCCGTCATTCCCTGATGATGACGATGGTGGCGTTCGAGGGACACATGCACGGCGTCGTGTTAAGCCTCCGCCATTAGTAGGCCCAGAGGGCCACGAGCGGACGTACCTCGATCATCGAGGCGGTGGTGTACTTGATCTCCTCCAAAATCTCGACCCTGATCTTGGTGAAGTGGGCAATGGTGCCGTTTTGCATGAAGAGCATCTTGCCAAACTTGAACGGGTGGCAGTTGGCCTCGGAGATGGAGCCGTTGGATGCTGGTGAAGCGAGAGAGAGGGAGGGGGATTTGCGCACGCGTTAGCGTTGAACCTTCTTTTTGTTACGTGTGACGATCACCCTCGCGGGAGGGTGTCCAGAGTAGAGCGTACCAGCGCGCACGTGGGCAAAGGCACAGTGCGTCCTGTGGCGGGGGGACAACGGACATGCGCGCGTCAGCTCTGGAGGGAGGAGGGCTAGAGTTGTTCCAGACAGATGCAAGGAGGACGGGGGGAAACGCACTGAACGTGGGCGGCGATGGCCTGCAGGTTGCCGCAGTTCCAGGAGGGAATGGTCGATTTGAACACGCAGGGCTCTGGGCCGAAGTTATCGTACCTTCGGGGGTGCGGCAGGGTAGGTCGCTGTCAGCTTCACTGCGCATGCACGCACGCGCAGGGACAGAGAGGCAGGTGGTGCGTACCAGCCGACTCCGAAGCCATCGCCGTTGATGGCCGTGTTCATGACCTTGGCCTCGCCATGGTGGCCGTGCACGAAGGGCAGGTACGGGCTGTGCCTGCTCTGGTGCACTGCAGCGCGAAAGAGAGGAGTGAGCAAGCGGGGCCTCGGGGGTAGAGGCAGAAACAGACAGAGAACGAGCGAGAACGCACCGATAGAGTTCTGCGGACGAGTGACGATGTCCGCCATGATGATGGGCTTGCCCATATAGACCATCCATCTGCACATCTTGAGTAGTGTGTGGTTGTGTGCGCTTGCTTATCTGGTGTAGTGGTGCCTGACCGAAGTCGAAAAGTAAAAATCAGATGAGGGGTGGTTGCTTTGCTTGTGGCTGTGTCTCACCTCAAGGTATAGAGTGTAAGAAGGAAGGTCGGGGTTTGGGGCATGCCCCCACCGCACACCTCGTCCGCAGCAGATGACAGAAGAGAATTTCCACCGTCTTTCAAACGATTCCTGTTTGATTCACACCGAACCGGCCGAAACTGCCAGCGACCGTACCCTCACCAGCAACAGGGGTGCCTTGCGGGCGAAAGCTGCGTGTGGTCCCGACCTCGCTCATGGGCTCTTGTCTTCCTGACTTGTCTCTACGCGGCCAAGCACACGAAGACTCGCGACCTTCGTGTCGCAAATTCCAACGGTTACGTGGTCTCCGTCCCCGCAACGTCCAGGAATTTGTGGCATTTGACCGACTTGACGAAGGAGGGTGGGTGTTCACGGGTCAGCACTACAGTGGACCACGCCTCTGCTTTGTTGGCCTTGCGAAGGTGATAGATAAGAAGTATGCTACAGTAGATCTATCCGCGCTCGCCCGGGTCTCTCTCTTTCGCTTGTTGACGCCTCCATTGGTTCGTTCGTTCGTTCGTTTTCTCGCTGTCCTTGCTCGGGCTCGGGATCTCGTTCACTCCGCTGCCGCGCTCCCAGTGCCCCGGCACGCCCTCCACGTCAGCCCGCCACACGCAAGACTGCCAATGATCCAGATCACCGCCAGCACGCAGAGTGCCACCACCTGTACACATGGAGAAGAGGGACATTCGCGGCTGCATTCAGTGGCGGGCAATCCAATGGTGTGCCATGGCGTGGCGATCCAGGCATCGCGCGGCGGTGTGGGGAAGGTGTGTGATGGCAACTGCACTGTGGGCACACAAAGCGGGAGCAAGGGATGGAAAGGGACTCGTACGAGGGCAAAGGCGAGCGAGGTCTTGAAGTTGAGCCAGCAGTACTTTCGCTTGGTCTCGGCGGCGACGAGCTTGAAGCTCTGGCCGGCGTCCTCCATGGTCTTGGCCTTCCACGCGAGCTCGGACAGGTCTTCACCTCGTCGGATGGCGCGGTCGATGGTCTCTCGCATGGTCTGCTTGACCCTGTCGAGCTTGCGCATGACCTCCACGATCTTCTCCGTGCTCTCGGTCGAGTAGTAGACCATCTTCTTCTCGAGCGTGTGCTGGAACTCGTCGTTGAGCTCGTAGGGCTTGGCGGCCTTGACGCGATCCACGTCGAACTTCCTCAAGAAGCGCTCCTTCACGTCGCGCAGGAAGCCGAAGGCGATCTTCTGCTCGAATTCGGGATGGGCAGCGCAGATGAAGATGAGGCCGTCCTCCATGATGTAGTGGAAGGAGTAGGCGGTCGTCGTGAGCGTCTTCATGTGGTTGTTCTTCAGCTGGCCGCTGATCTTCTCCAGCATCTTTTCCGTCAATTGGCCGCACTTCAGCGCATCCTTTCGCTCCTCCACTTCAGAAGGGGGGATGATGGGTGATGTGGCTTGTGCCAATATCTTGGTTTCGAGAGAGATGAGGCAGAACACGATGAAGGAGTCGGGACGAGGGAGAGGAGCATTTTGGTTGAATCCTACCATCTCGTCTCCATCTTCGTTGCCGCGTGAGGGAGCGAATGGAGGAGCGGGGTTGCCTGCGGGTGGTGATTTGGCGCGAGCCAGGGGCGCCGCCATGTGTCGAAAATGGAGGGTAGAAAATGAGGAAAAATAGAATGGCTGACGATGGAAGCCAAGAGAAGAGGGGGAAAATAAAAAGTGCCCAACTGATGGAATGGGCAGACGGACGGCTGTGAAGATGGCCTGACGATGGAGGCCGCACGCAATCTGTGCGAACTGCCGCTTCTGATCCTGCGCAGAGGTGGCTGCTTCTTGTTTTTGATGTCGACGAGAATGGTAATCTTTCCCATCGTCTTTTCCCTCTCTTTTCCTTCGGGCGCCCAGGGCCTTCGCCTCCCCACCGAACGTGCCCGCACCGTTGCTCCGTGTCTTGCGCGACCACTGGTAGTGCGCTTCGGCATCCGGCACTGGCACCGTGCCCAGAAGTTGCAGGAGAAACAGGCGAGCCTTCTGTTGTTTATTTTATAAATTTGTGTTCGAGTCCTCCTTGGTGGCGGAGTATTCCATTCAAGCAAACCACCAAAAGGCAGCAAAAGGAGCAAAACAAGACACAGGCACCCGAGCTTGAAGAAGAAGCGGCAAGAGAGCGCTGAATGATGGCCCACCCCCTGCACCGACCATGAACGACCGGACTGAGTCTTCTACAGAGGTACCGCTGGTTTTCCCATCCATCCATCCCCAGAAAAACAAAACAATCGCGTAAAAGAGTTTGATGGAACAAAACTGGCACTTCCCTTCGAACTGCGGAGTGTCGGCACGAGAGCATGGGCTGTAGGAGAGGGGTGCACGTGCATTTGGATCGTCGTGGGGTGATTTTGTTTCTTCATCTTTGCTTTTGGCTACATCTCATATCGTGTCGTGTCTTCCTTTGGTTTTCCTACGAGAAGGAAGCGGAGAGCCAAGCAGACGGCCTCACCACCAGCACCACCACGCCCACCCTCCCCGCCGCTGCTCCGTCACCACGAGCCTCGGGCGAGAGCCACCCCTCTTCTTCTGCTTCGAAGCCGAAGAAGAGGGGCGAGAGCGCAGGGGAGAGCGAGATGGCCAAGGCCAAGAAGGACAACAAGGACCACCGAAAGAACAGCGGCGGCCAGAAGAAGAAGTCCAGCGAGCGCCGGGAGGCGAAGCAGGACGAACGGGAAGCCATGAGCACCGGGGCCGGTGGCAGCGACCCCGCTGGGCCCGGCGGTGGTGGTACCAAAGCGGAGGACGGGAAGCCGTCGCGCCACGACGATGGCGACGAAACGAGGACGGACGACGTGCTGCACCCGCCCACGCCCTGGCCCGGTCGGCTGCACGGACAAACCAGCAGCGGAGCGGTCAAGACGGCGGCGGCGGCGACGACGACGACGAGCAGGAAGCAGAGCAGCGAGGCCGCCGGCGAGACGGCGGACAAGCCCAACAGGAGGAAGGAGAAGCGGCACGAGAGGGAGGCCGCCGCCTCGCCGGAGGCCAGGCCCCACGCGGAGCCCGCGGCGCACGCGTCGCCGCCGGGCGACAAGCGACGGAGGGAGGAGCGGCGCAAGGAGGAGCGGCGCGCCGATTCTCTCAAGGTGGAGGCCTATGAACAGCAGCGGAGGGCGTCGTCGGAGCTGCTGCGCGGGCACAAGGAGAAGGGGCGAGCGTTCTGGAACAAGGAGCGGACTCCGCGCCGAGGCATACTCGTGCGCTCTCTGTCCGCCGAGCACCTCCCGAGGGCGAGCTCCCAGGGGTGCCTCGACGGCGACGCGGTGCCGGCCCGGAGGAAGAAGTCCAAGAAGCACAAGCGCAAGGCCCTGCAGGACGAGGGTGTCAAGTTCGATAAGGTGGTGGTGCGGCACTACCCGCGAGAGGTGGCCATCGGCGGCTGCATGCTCGACCCCGACCAGGGACCCTTCCTCGGTACACTCCCTCTTTCCTTCTTCGCTTTTTCTGTGTTGGCTTTCGTTTGGGTACGACCAAGTCCCTTGACATTTCTTGTCGTCTTCTCTCGTCACCGACCAACAGGCATCGGGTGGGACTGGAAGCAGGAGGAGGTGCACAACTTGTACTCGTTTGAGCGACTGCGCGATCCCGACCGAACACACGTGGCGCGCGCCATCCCCTCGATGGCCCGGCAGGCACTGCTCGTGCAGTACGGCCTCAACGAAGACGAGATCCGGGAGATGATCGCCGAGATGCGGCGCAAGGACAGGGAGCTTTTGCGAGGCGGGTCCATGAGCCTGCTCCCCTCCTTCTGGCCCTGGAAGAAGGCCGGCTGAGCCTGGTGTTGTGCCAAAGAAAAAAAAGAAAAGGACAAGGAAAAGATTTGAAATGCGTGGAATGTGCCAATTAGGGGGCAAATTGCACGACCAATGCGTGGCCGGGGGCGTTGCGCCGTCGGCAGAATTTGGGGACAGCTGTGGCCACGGGCGAGTCACCTCTTCTTCAATCAAGGCTTCCACATCAAGTCCTCAACACCTCATCTCTCGATTTATCATGGAAACCCCTGAGAAGCCCGAACGCAGTGACGCCGAGTTCCAGCAGTCGCTGGATGCCAGGCAGAGGGAGGTGAACAATGCGCTCAACACGTAAGGCCCCTCTCATGACCCCGTGCACCACCACCACGGCAGCTTCTTGTCCTTGTTGCGCTCTGTTCAGTGCGATCTCTCTGGGGCCCGCACCCTGGCACCAATGTGGGGGTACCGCTGATCCACCAGTGAATTAATCCTTTCTTTTTTCCCTATTTTTTAAGGGGTAACCCTGGTCGCGCTCTCAGTGCTGCCCTCCAGGACCCTCCTCTTGGATGCAAGAACCAGCAGATCAGGGTAAGCTCGCCTTCAACGACAGAGAGCATTGAGCACTCTTTGTTTTTTTGAAATTCGATTTCAATTCTCTGACATTTGTTTGTAATTGGTGCGTCGATCGTAGGATGCCAGCACGCAGGCTGTGGTGAACGTTCTCACTTCGGTCAAGGATGCTGACATGCAGAAGAACATCGATGCTCTCTCCCCCACCGATCTGGACACCCTCATGAAGTACATCTACCGCGGTCTTGAGGACGGTGAGAACTCGACCTCGCTCCTGAAATGGCACGAGGCTGTCACCAAGAAGGGTGGCCTCGGCTGCATCGTCCGCGCCCTGGCTGAGAGGAAGGCCTTGTAAAGGAACCCCCCTGCTCCTCTTCTGTTTTATAAAAAAAATCTCTCCCTACCGCTGAGGTCATCCAATCACACGCCCATCACGAGTAGAAGGAAGAGCACGTAATAAATAACAGATGTGTTTCATTAAAAAACGCAAAAGATGTGGAAATGATGGTGATGAAGCAAGCGCATGCATTTCTTGGTCTAGATGCCCATTCCTTCCGTTTCGCGACACAGCGATTCGTTCTTGATGTCGGCTGTGGTGCGTGGCGCCAGCGACAGGAAGCAGTCAGCACCAGCAAATGAGGGAGCTGCAATAAACTACACAAGGACGACCAACAAACAGGAAGAACAAGCGAAGCTGGTGACGCACTCTTCTCTGGCACGTTGTAGGATACACCAATTTGGCTGTCCTTGATGTTGCACTTCTCCTTCATGTACACGTTGTTGCAGACCACAGAGCCGTTGATGACGCATCTGTGCCACAGAAGTTGCACCATCTCGGTCGTTAGTTTCCAGAAAAGCCTTCGGGGTCAGAGGCGGGGTACCCAGCAGAGATAGTGACGTGGTTCATGATGACCGAGTTGATGATCTTCACTCCGTCGTGGATCACGCAGTGCTTGCCAATGACCGACTTCTTGATCGATGCGCGTTCACCGACGCGGGTCCCCTCGCCCACTACGCACTCGGCGCCCACCTTACAAACAAATCACCAGATCACCCCGAACGTCTCAGCGGCACGTTCGACAGAGGCGCGCAGGGCAAAAGCGCAGGTACCTGTGTCTTGGGACTAATGACTGCAGCGGGGTGGATGTACGAGTTCTTGGTCATGGGTTCCAATGGCGAGTAGCAAGCGCCTCGGCTGGCGATCTGTGAGATGAGAAAGAGCACCAACGTCAGGCGGCGCCAACAATCACACTGAAATGGGTAGAGCGGTCGGTACATCCAGGTTCATCTGAACGTAGGACTTGATGGTGTTGGCTCGCGAACAGTAGCCGCCCTCCATCGTGTACGCGAAGCAACGGATCTTATCGGTGGTGTCAACGCGAGCAGAAGTCATGCTGTAGGCCTTGCTGAACGGGCGCTTGATGGGGGCATCTTCTCCTGTTGCCGCGAATGTGTGGTCAGGGCGAGGCACTACGAGAGAGAGAGAGAGAGAGAGAGAGAGAAGAGAGAAGAGAGACGCTCGTACGAGTGAAAGCTTTCCGGAACTGGCATCGGACGAGGTAGGGGATAAGCTCGCCCTTGATGCTGACGATCTTCTCCTTCCTCGCCTCCAACATCGCCAGGGCAGCTTTGGAGAAGATGTAGAAGTGGGCATCGACGAGGTTGGTGTGGATCGTCAAGCTATAGTTCCTGCTCAGCAATGGGACATGGAACGATGAGTTATCCGGCCGGCTACGTGTGCCCTACGCGGGCACAAAAGGACTTCCACGTACTTTCTCAGCAGCTTCTTGGAGATGCGCATCTTGTTCTCAATGTCGGCGGCAGCCTTGAAGTAGAGCAGCCTCTCGCCGTCCTCCTTCAGGCCCACGTAGTCCATGAGGCCATATTCGTTCTTGGTGTCCACGGCGGGGCCGGTTGCGCCCTCGACCGGCTTCGGACGGCTGATGAGGAGCGTCACCATGGCGTCCTGCAGCCGATGCAAGTCGGCCATTCCGTGCAGGAACTTCTCGTCCACCACCAAGTCGCTGCTCATAACAATGAAGTTGGTCTGTGCACACGCACCAGAGGGAGAGCAAGCGTGAGCTGGCCTGTTCGCTGCAAGAAGAGGACACCGCCCGGAGTATGCGGTAGAAGAGGGAGCGCACCTTAATCTTGTCCTTGATCTGGAGGAGGGCTTCGGCAGTGCCCATGGTGTCGGCGAGGAAGTGCCAATCTACCCTGACCTTGCCCTTATAGATCTCGTGCACGTAGGATCGCAATTCGCTCGAGGCCTCTTCTTGCGCGACAATAATCACCTCTACACCACAAAATTGAATCAAACAGAATTAAGAAAAAACATATGAGAGGCCGGATGTGCAGCTGCTAGGAACACGCACCTGAGAAGCCAGCCCTCTCCAGGAACTCCAATTGATAGGAAATCATGGGGCGGTTGGCAATGGGGAGAAGAGGCTTGGGGATTTCAGTGGAGAGGGGCGACATCCTGCTTCCGGGTCCTCCTGCAAGAAGCACCACCTGAAACTCCACTGCCCCCACGCTCGACCAGCTAGCAGACGGGTCCTTCTCCAGCACCTGCATTCTGATCGAATTTTTTTGATTTTTATGTTGATTAATCTCGAGAAACAGAAAACAAGACGGAAAGATAATCGTCACGCCGCCTCCTTAACCTAACCCAATAAATCGGAGCCAGAAGAGGCCGAGCAAACTTCATCGCCACACCAAGGATGAACCGCTTTACCTCTTTTGTATACCTGCTGGCAATCGCCTTTCTGGCTTGCCTCGTCGCCTCCGTCCATGGCGGCTTTGCCCCCGCCGGCTTTGCTGCGCCGGTACCTCCTGCCATGGCATCTGCGTCTTGGGCGGGGGGCTAACTCCACCCCCCTCCCCCCTTTGGTACCTTAGTGTGCCAACTGTGGCAACTGCCCCAACAGGCAGGAGTGCGTGCCATCTCAGTGCAAGAGCTGCCCCGCTCTCGTGTCGAGCTTCTACCCCTACAGCAACAACCGCACCCTCATCATGAAGATCCACGTCAACAACAACCACACCCAGGGGGACCAGATCACCTACTACGCCTACGTCGAGAAGGTCTACCAGGTACGTCCCAACCAGCCAACCTAACCAACCAAGCACACACCCGGCTCCCCTTCTCAACACTGTGGCCACACATCGCAGGGCCGCAGCTCGGGCAACGTGGTGCAGATTCTGTACCAGAGCATGAAGGACCCCTGCTACACCAACTACTTCAACGACTGGTACGCACTGCGTCGCGCACCACCCCAAAGATCGAACGCCGTTCGCTGACTCCTTGAGCTCGGACAGGTACGTGGTGGCGATTCCCTACGCCTCGATGGCGGCCAAGCCTTCCGTGTGCGCTGACCTGCCCGGCGCGCCCGAGTGCTTCTTCATCCAACTCAACCAGTGCTACTACTTCAAGCTCTATTCGTACGCGCCACGCGCCGCACGCACCAGCAGTAACCCCCACCGCTCACCCTTTGCCACCCCATTCCCTTTGGTCGACCCTGCAGGGAGCTGACTAAGGGCGAGCTCCAAGTGCTGGCCGCGCACGGCAACTGAGCGACAAAGCAAAGCGAGGGGTCACTGTCCCACGCCAACTGCCGTGCTTCTGTTCCAGGCTCACCTGTATACCATGAACCGCATCGCGGAGGAAAGTCTTGGCGAGGCGAGTTCTGTTGAATTGAATGAATGTACCAAGCTCTTCTCATGTGGTTTGCATCCGGTACTATCCCCTTGCGTTGCCACGTTGCTGCTGTTGCTGCTGCTGTTGTTGCTGTTGCTGTAGCTGCACGCGTTGCCGAAGAGACGCCACGAAAGTGCACAGAAACTCGTAAAGACCGTCGAGCCCTCGCTCCTTCAAGAACTCGACGTAGTGGAACTTGTGCACCTCCTGCAACCCCACGGGTTAGAAGGCACAATGTTTGGGGAGAGGGCCTTGCTGTGGGCAGGGTCTGGACCTTAATCATGTCGGGGTGCAGTGGAATGCGCGAGGGTCCTTCGGACTGCTGCTCGACGGCGCGCATGTACTCGAGGGCGAAGTTGGAGAACACGATGGCGTGCGTGAACGACAAGCACGCCGGTGCATGCTGGCTGCTCAGCTGCTGGACCATTGCACTGGTGTATCATCGCCCGCCCCATGTGCCGTGTGGGTGTGAGTAGTCGCCACGCAGCCTACGGGAGAAGAGGGGACTGTGCGCACTCCGACAGGCCGAGGGTCTCCTTGAAGCCAGGCTTGCCTGTGGCGGGGTCCTGGGTAGGCGTGAACAGCCTTTGTCGCCACAGGGCCACCGCGAAGTCCCAGATATAGGAATTGAGCTGTGCGCTCTGTGCCGCGAGATCTTCCGCGACAATCGCCTGCAGACACGTGTGTAAGGCGCTCTTTCCTTCGAATGTCCTAGGCAAGAGGGTTGCGTGTCCGTACCTTTCGCTTGAGCTCCTCGAAATCGGATTTGTAGGACACGAGCGCGCCGCAAAGGCGCGACACCGGCATCGCGGTGTGCGCAAAGAGAAGGCGGTAGACGAGCCCCTCCGATGGGGGAATGACCATCGGTACCTGGAACCCGATGTGTAGTCGCGATATCTGGGCGCATGTCGACGGTGTACTTGCATGAGCGACCAACACAACACGCGCCTCCAGCGGGAAAGAGGTAAGTGCTGGCGTACCGTCTCCACGAAGCAAAGGGCCGCGTGCTGCACCACGGCATGGTCTCGTTCAGCGAGCAAGCCCAGCACGCACATCCGGTCCACATACCTACAGGGGGAACGGAGTCATCAGCTGCTGGCGGGGATTCGTGCGCCGTGAGCGGATGGAGACCTACCGAATCAGCATGTACAAGGGTCGGTAGTGTTGGGCCACCTGGGCCACGTCGATGTATCGTCCCCTCTTCTCCTCTGGCGAGTGGGAACAGCGGCGTGAGAACAGCGAGTGCGTGCGAGTGTTGGTGGAGACGGCGACGTTGGAACTGCTACTGTACCCGTGGCCCGGCGGGGTGGCGGCGGGTTGTCGGGGTTGGTCCAGTTGGGCCAATCGTAGGTGGTCCACCGCTTGATGATAGCGATGAAGCATTCGAGGAGACGAGCCTTGCCCAAAGTGGTGGAGGTGAAGAAGAGCGCAGTGAGCGGGTTGAGCAGATTTTCCTGCAAGTCGGCAAAGGCGCAGCCATTGGCCAGCGATATGAGTCCTATCTCACCCCAGCCACAAGGGTTTGCCCGTCATGAGACTCATGGAGTTACGGTAAATGGGGAGAAAGTGGCCCAGACACATACCGAGGACTTCCTGGCTGTGATCCGTGCCGTTCCATCGCTCGATGTAGCTGTAGAAAAAGCGCTCCAGTGTAGGTACGAGGCCCTGCAAAAGCCCATGACCGGAGGAGGTAAGAAAATGAAGCGAGGCTCCATGGTTGGGTCAACAAAGGGGGCACGACGTACGTTGTTGGCCCGGCCGAAGTCGAGAAGTTTTGCTAGGAGGAATCGCAGGCGAGCTTCGTGCTGAGTGGTGGTGGAGTCCTTCCAAAAGACCTCCTCCTCGAGGATGAAGCCCAGCCAGTTGGTCAGCCGTCCCACCAGGCTTCCTGTCAAGTGGTGGAACATGGGTCGCACGTCAGTCCTCAGCCCAGTTGCCGTGCCAACGCGCGGGGGGATCAAAGCGTACGGTGGGGATAGAGGGCCACGTAGTGATGGAAGAAAGGGCTGCGGAAGAGCGTGGCGGCCTGCGCGGGTATCTCGAGCTCCTCCAGGCCCTTGGCAAAGTGCGAGATGGACGGTTTGGCCGCCCCGTTCTTGATGCTCTTGGGCTTGTCGCGCTGCTGCTCGAAGCTTTCGCGCCAGTCTATCCGAAGCGCAGCGAGGCCAACCAACCAACCAACCAACCAACCAACCAACCAACCAACCAACCAACCAACCAACCAACCAACCAACCAACCAACCAACCAACCAACCAACCAACCAAACGGGAGTCAGGTTGCAGCAAAGCGCAGTGAAGCCAATTCTTGTGCGCACCCCATTTGGCCGAGTCGGAGGTGCTCTCGTCGAACGGCGTGGTGAAGGGGTCGCCTTGCAAGTCGATGATCCGCAGATACAACTCACGGCCCGTTCGCTTTGGCTGCACAGACAGAAGAGGGCGATAAGAGGACATTTGTTTTGTTTTTGCTTTTGTTTTGTTCGTTGCTGCTGATACTGCTGCGTACCTTGAGGAGGGTGTGAAGGGGCTTGGACCGAGACGGCAGTGCCACTGTGACGGCCGCGGGCTTGTACTCTTTGTAGAGGGCCAATAGGACATCCACGGCCGGCTCGGATCCGACTTTGTTCCTCAGCTCACATGTACTCACCAGTCAAGGATGATACCAACACACCCACAACAGAAAGGCGCAGCGATAGAAGAGCGGAAGCGCAGATCACGAAGGGGGTGGAAGAGGATATAGCCTGTGCACACGCCAGGTGAGCACATCCTGTGGTCGGGTCATTCGATAGAGCAGGTTGCACAGCAGCGGTCGCAGCGTTTCGTATTCGATCCAGTGAAAGATCACTCCATACAGACTGTGCACCTGGTTGTGTGGTGCAGGTGAGCCAACCAGAGCCTTTCGGTGAACAAAGGCGCAAGCGGATGAGGAGTGCCGGGCGCACGAACCTTGGAAGTCGAGGCCAGGAGATCGTAGGTGATGACCATCCATTCGAGAGCGAGCCATTGTATTGTGGGCGAGAACGTAGCGAAAGCGCCTAACACGACCACGACCACGACAGGCATGTGGGATGGGCCAACGTTACCAGCTGACCACGAGCGCCTTCACACGGCGAAGGATTGCGCACCCAGAACGAGCACAAAGCACTCCTCGTCCACCTTCTCCTGCGGGATGAGTGCCTCGAGCAATCGCTTTATGAGGGCGTCATCTGGAAAGGCCACGGCAGTCATCAGCAAGTAGCAGGGAACGAGCAACGGAAACCAGTGGTGTCGGCACGTACGAAAGTGGTGCTTGGTGAAAAGCTCCGCCACAATGCGCAGCTGGCTCTTGGTGAGGCCCCATTCCCAGGCGAAGGTGCACAAGTTGTGGACATGAGTCTCCACCTGCTCCTTCCCGAAGGACTGCCCATCGGCAGACTTGTTCTTGCCATGCGCGCTGCGCTTCCCCGGCCCGGCCGTCGCTGTGTACGATTTAAATCGACAATTAAGAATAAAATAACGATAATGTCCAAACAAATTCCACAGTGAATGTTCGCATCTGGTACCCAATTTCTTGAGGAACCTCAGGGCGGCTTCGAGAAGCGGAGCGGCCTCTGCACGGCTCATCTTCAAAAAGGCGGTGTGGATTGAATTTGTTTCCTTTCTTTTCCCTTTTTCTCCTTGGATTTCATTTACTGGAATCATTTGAGATCAAAAGGACACAGATTCCAACTCGGCAGAGAAGAGGCTACATCGAGGATGGAGGCGCCACAGGAAGAGGTGAAAATAGAAAGTCAAGAACAGATTGAATCAGACGGTGGCACACCAATCCTGCCGTCCCACACGCCCCTGTCGGAAATCATCGGACCTGCCTCGCCGCTGGCCCAGCGATTGGCCCTCCTCGAGAAGTCGCTCCGCGTCCGTACGGCCGAGGACCTCCTTAAGGTGCCCAAGGCCGAGCTCAAGCGAGTCCTGCCCGGGGCCGCCGTCGAGGCGCGCAATCTGCTGCACGAGGTATCGATCCATCTCTGTCCGGCCCCACTGCCGGCCCTCGCCCTCGCCAGCGACCCGAGCTTCACCCACAAGCTCAAGCTGGGCTGCCCCCTGCTCGATCAGTGCCTCGGCGGCGGCCTGCTGCCGCGCCACATCACCGAAATCGCGGGCGAGGCGGGCAGCGGCAAGACGCAGCTGTGCCTGCAGCTGGCCCTCCAGGTGCAGCTGCCGCCGGAGGAGGGCGGGCTGGGCGGCGGCGCGATCTACATCGGGACGGAGGGCAACTTCCCGCAGCGAAGGCTCGATCAGCTGCATGAGGCCTTCCGACACAAGCACGCCCACGTGTTCCCGCCGCGGCGCAAGGGTTTCGACCTGCGCGACAACATCTACATCAAGCACGTCGGGTCGATCGACCAGCTGTTCCACTCCATGCTCAAGCAGGTGCCGCCACTGGTGCAGCAGCGCAACGTGCGGCTGGTGATCATCGACTCCATCGCCGCACTCCTACGCTACGAGTACGGCAGCGGCACGAGCCAGATGGTCGAGCGGTCGCGGGTGCTCTTCTCGCAGGCCAACCAGCTCAAGCAGATCGCCGATCAGCTGCAGGTGGTCGTGGTGGTCATCAACCAGGTCTCGGACTACGTCGACGACTCGCGGCTGGTGCTGTCCGACTTTGCCGCCCACAAGAAGCGCGTGGTCCCTGCCCTGGGCCTGGCCTGGTCCAACTGCATCAACTCGCGTCTGCTTCTCTCCAAGACACGCTCCACCTACCGCGGCGCCGTCTCCTCCTCCACCGTCTCCAACGCGTCCGATGACGGTACCCTCTTGTCTGAGTCATTGAGACACCACTTGATGGGCTCCCTTGCTGACAACTACGTCTTCTTGGTTTCGAAAGATGGCGAAGGCGAAGAAGGCCAGGAGCGAAAGCCAAAGAAGCGACGGGTGAGCAATGAGGTGACGGTGGGCATCAGGGAGATGAAGGTCGTCTTCTCTCCCTACATCCCCAACAACTCGTGTTCGTTCATCATCGAAGGCGACGGCGTGCGCGGGGTCGAGTAACTTGCGCTCAACCCCTATCCTGTACAGCACAAGCGCTTCTCTTCACGCCCGCTCCCACCTCTTGTAACATGCCATTTTAATGCTTGGGGGGTGGGGGTTGTAGTAGAAGTACAGCCTCTCAACGAAACGCGAACAACAAAAGGAGAGGGAGGGGCCGAGGGGAGGGGAGAGGACGAAAAAAACAAAAGACACACACACACGGCGCCGTGCTGCGCCCGCTGCGCGGCACCCGGCTTTCTCGGCATCGGCAGCCCGTTCCGGCAGCAGCGCCAGGCCCGCGAGCGCGTGGTGTCGCGCTCGGCGGTGTTGGGTGTTTACTCGCTGGGTCCGTCGCCGAGTCGGCTCCTGCCCAGGGCGATGCCCTTCCGCCTGGTCTCGGTGACGGCCTGGTTGGTCATCTCCTCCTTGTCCTTGTAGAAGAAGTCGTAGTTGGAGGGCGGCGGCGGTACGACGGGCGCGATGGAGGGGATGGTGATGCCCTCGAGGTCGAGCATCTTCACCTCGATCTCGGTCTCCACGAGCACCTTGATGTCGTCCAGCGTCTCGGGACACTCCATCTTGGCGCCGATCCACCCGCGCAGGCCATCGGTCCAGTTCACGAAGTCCATCGGCGTCTGGCACACGAACGTGAGCGCTTCGCCGCTGGCCAACGACAGCGCAAAGGTCAACGGCACGGCCTCCTCGTCTTCGGGCTTCAGCTTCCGCTTCTGGAACACGGGGCACTCGACGCCCACCACCACGCCCTTGAAGTCGCCCTGTTTCACTGTGACACCGCCCCGCAGTCCAAAAGGTCAGCACGTGAAGCACACGACACGCGACACAGGGGCGCGGGCGCATACCGATGTTGGGCAGCTCGCCGGTGGGCTTCTCAGTGGGGCTGCTGGTGTTGGCCCATCCGAGGTGCTGCATGCTGTCATGCAGTCGCAGGAAGACGTACTGCTGCGCGTTCTTGTTGCCCTTCTGCTTCTGACCGTAGGCCTTGAAGGAGCAGCCCTCGCGCAGGTAGCTCAGCTTCTGGTTCTTGACCAGATCCGTCATGTTCTTCCTCACCTTGGTGCGGATCTTGTTGAGCGGGTCGGGCTGGTCGCCGGCCTCGACCGCGGCGTCTTCCTCCTCGTGCAGTCCCGTCTGCTTCCACGACGCCACTCGGTGGAACATCTCGATCGTCGCCGGGTTCTGCGCCAGCACGTCGCTGATCTGTTTCCTCACCGCCGCAATCACCTACAGATGGAAATTGAATACACCCATGGTCAGCCAAACTACCACCTCCACCACCACAACCATAGCAGCATTGAGAATAAAAGGGAGGCACGCACGTTGCTCCAGTCCATGTACGACGCGTTCATGTCGGCCCACGTGTGATCGAGCACCTGGAAGGCGATGCAGTACATCTCCTCGAACGCGTGCGCGTGGTCGAAGAAGATGTTGAAGATGGGTTTCGTGGGGTCTGGTGTGGATAACGCAAAGAAGAAGAAGAAGAAGAAGACTTAGTCGGCGCGCTCGCTGCATTGACTGCGCAGCCAAATTGGGGAGAGACGCGAGTACCTTCCGTTCCGATGTGAAGGAGCTCATAGAGCATCTTTGTGAGGTTGATGCCGGCGACGGCGACCGGGTAGTCGTGGTCTTTTCGCTCGGACTGGACGGCGATGATCTTGCGCAGCTTGTCGCTGTGGAACTCGGCCATGTACAGCAGGTTGCTCAGGCCCAGCAGGCCCATGCCCCGAAGATCCGTCGCCGGATCGGTTCCCTGTGGCACAATGCCCCCCAGGTGCGTGTCGTGAGCGTCGTGAGCGTCGTGTGCCGTGTGCCGTGTGTGGTGATCCGTACCTGGAAGCCCATCGTCTTCCATTGCTTGGACACTCGGCTCTCGAGGACCGTGTCGGGGAAGACGAGGTTCCACAGCTTCAGGAGCATCTTTTCGTGTTCCTCGTTCTCCTTGTCGTGGGCAATGTCGCTCAGCTGCTGCAGCTCCCAGAGTCGGGCGCGCTGGTAGAGGTAGAGCTGCTCCTTGAAGTTCTGGTTCTGGATCGTCGTGACTTGCTCCTAATGGCGCCAAAAAAAAAAAAAAAAAAAAAAAAGTGGAGCAATGAGTGGTGGCTACAGAGGGCAAAGTGGTGGGAGAGGCAACCAACCTTGAGCAACTTGTTGATGCCCAGATCGTCGAGGAGGTGAAGGAACTGCTTCTTGTGCTGGTCCGACGGTGTGGAGTTGATGAGCTCGCCGACGAGGGTGAGCGCGGCCAGCTTGACGTTGAGATCCGTACTGGCCAGCAGCCGCACCAGCACGAAGTAGGGCTTCTTGGTCTCCTTGGTGGCGTTGGCCCGGATGGCCCTGTCGATGGCGTCGAAGCCGTGCTGCGGGCTCTTCACCAGATGCGTCACGATCTCGATCGCCCGACGCGACGCGGTCAAGTTCGACGAAGAGATGAACGGGATGATGTTCTGGAGGAAGGTCTCGTCGAGCTTCTCCCACCCGACGTGGTGGTGCATCAGCGCCTCGAGCGTCGTCAGCGCGAAGCCCAGTATGTTGCCCGACACCTCCTGCACGTAGGCGATCAACACCGAGATGCCGTTTCGCTCCAGGAACGCCACCGCAAAGTCCTTGTCCTGTCATTGCGCGCGCATCACCCCATCGCCACCCATCACCACCACAGCACGCCGCCCGGTCGGAAAGAGCGTCAGAGCAATCCCACGACGTTTGATAGGGAGGGCGTCATAACTACTGGTAGCAGGAACAAAAATATTGGTGGTAGAATTAAAATAGCCATAATAACGGATATGACCGGAAAAGGGACCCGGGAGAGGGGCGAACCTGGAGGCGGCTCTTCATCTGTGTGAGGGCCTTGCGCTTGGCCTCGGGGTCAGAGCTCGTCAGCTTTTCGATGGAATCGGCGGCGACGAGGTCCGGCTTCAATCGCAGACGGAGAGGGGTGCCGTCAGGCAGCTTGAAGTTGACATTTGTCACATTCTGGGCGACCAGATATGATAAAATGATTATTAAATTGCCCATACACTGGGGGGCTCCATACGAAAGAATCCACACGATTTGTCATTGCTACGTTACCTCAGGTTTAAGATAGGTGTTGTTGGTCTCGTTGAAGAGGGCGTAATTGGCAGAGGGGTCGGGCGCTTTCAGCTCTTTACAAATGATGTCGATGTGTTCCGTCAATCCCACTTCCCGCTTCAGTTCGTAGAGGGCGATAGTGCCACCCCAGTCGCACGAGATCGAGATCTTCATTCCTCACCAAACAATAAAAAAACAAAAAAAACAAAATCAATGCGCGAACGCTTGTTTGTTTCTGGCTGCGAAATGAGATCGCCGCCAATTTATTACTGCGGCGCACCAATCAGCGCCCGCACCGTTCTGTGCGCGCGGGTAAGCACACGACACGACACGACTCACGACCGGCCTTGCACACTTGCGCGGCTAGGTGAAGGCGACGGAGCGAAGCATCCAGTAGAAGGTGCGACGCTCGCGCTCGCGGTGGTTGGCCAACGCGCGGCTGACGAGGCCCTTGGTCCAGCAGGTGACGTACTGGAAGTTGAACACGACGCGGGCCTCGCTGCGGTCGCCGTCCTCGCCACCGACGGCCACGAAGAAGTTGGTCACGCAGTTGAAGGTCTGGTGGTGGTGCGACGCCGACAGGGACGTGGAGGTCGTCACGAAGGTGCAGCCAAGCGCGCGGTAGCCACCAATGACCATGTCCCGCTCGCGCTCGACCACAGTGCCCAGCTTGTGCTTGCCGAGGCTGTGGACAATGAAGTCCCGTAGATCCTCCTGCGCAATGGAAGAAATAGGAGCCGTAAGACGATGTGCCGGTCTTTTGTAAATAGAACGATCGAAGGGGACTCGTGAGATGCGTGCCTTTGTGCAGACGTGGCCGTAGGGGTGCCCCGCAGGGTACTTGCGAATGAGGAAGAACTCCCACTTGTAGAAATCCTCCCCGAGCGCGGCGAAGAGGTTGCACAGGGTGTACTTGTCGTTACGAAGGAGGCCGCTGCACAACGGCGCATCGTCCAGGTCCACGATGTACTGCCTGGTCACGCAAAAATTTGCCACGCAGTGAGACCGATGGCACCCAACTAACTACACTCGACTGGGACGTGCAGTGGCTCTTAGGGGGTTACCTGAGCGAGAGGCCGGGCTTTCGCTTGTCCTTAAAGGCGTAGCGTTTCATGGCGGCCGTGCACAGGAACGTGATCTCGCTCACCCTCTCCCGCGGCTCCAGCTCGTCTTCGGCGCTGGTCGAGGCTGTGCAGGCCTGGACGATGTCGAGTTCCGCCGCACCGTGACGTCGCACGGTCTTGGGCGAGAGGGGGAAGCTAGGGAGGTCGAACAGCGACATCGACATGTCGAGGCGTGTGCTCCGCATCGAACCGCTGGGCGCCGTCGGCACGCGCATCTCGCGCCACCAACCGGTGTCGTGCCGATCCTTGCCTCTCTGCTTGCCGTTTCGTTGCACGCCCATTCTGGTTGTCGTCGTCTTGGCCTTTTTCTTCTTTCGCTTCCGTGTGGCTTCCTTGAAACGCGCCCGCTCCTCCTCTCGCCACTCATCGAATGGATTGAAGGGTGTGTTGCGTTCCACGTACTTGCCGATCGTTACGATCAACTCGGGCGGCAGCAGCTGGAGGTACGACGCCGGTGACGACGACGACGACGAAGAAGTTGTAGCGGTAGCGGTCGCGGCCGAAGTGCAAGAGGGTGCGGGTGAAGCGCTCTCGGGCTTCACCGACGCCAGCGAGTGAGGAGACAGCGCCACGGAGGCCCAGTCCGGTGGAGGCAGCACATAGGCCGAGACGCGCCTGTGGAGGTACGGCAGAGCGGCCAGCGACGAGAGGATCGCCGTCGATAGCCATCCATCTCCTTTACCGTCTGGTGGGCTTGTAACCGCATTTCGGCTCTCCTCTCTCGTCTTACTCTGCTTCCTCTCGAGCACCTGATCCGCGCCCGGGAGTGGTCCCTTCGCATCTCCCTCCAGGGCCGCCGCCGTGCTCCTCCCCTTACGCGCTGGCTGCGCTGTCGATGCCCACAGCGTGTCCGTTTCCGCGCCCTCCCGTCGTGGGACCTCGCCGCGCTTGCGGATCTTCTGCTTGAGGTCGCTCGGCTCGGCGAGTACGGCGACAGAGTGCAGCTCCCACACGCGCCGCATGTTGGAGAGTTCCTTGCGCTCGCCGCGCATTGTTGGACCGTAATCGAAGTTGAGCGGCGTGATGCCCACTTCGAGGAAGCCCTGCGGCGTCTTGTCGAGGATCAGCGTCAACAGTCGCTCCTCGCCCTTGACGATCGTCCCGCCCAGATCACTAATTGCTGGAACCAATGTCATGAACTCGTGAGCCAAGCACCGAACATGGCGCCGCACTTGACAGAGGTGAAGGGACTGGTCGTTGTACCATTAGGAAGGACCACCCTCTTGCTGCCGAGGAAGTAAGCAAAAAACCAGCGGCCGCGACAGTAGAGCGCCAGCTCGAAGCAGTAGCCCTCGTCCAGCTCCAGCTCAAACGACTCGTTCCACACCGGGCACACGCACTACAACCACCAAGTCATCCGTCAGCCGAACGAACGGGTAAACAAGGCGAAGCTGCTGTACATTCTCGATGGTTCTCGTACGGAGGGCGGTGCTGCCCTTGTGCGTTCGATCGCTGATCTGGCAGTAGGGGCTGGTGTCCTCCAGCCCGTTGGCCGGCAGCAGATGGCACGCTCGCACGATCCGTACTCTGACCTTACGCTGAACCTCTGGCGCCTCAACGACCTTCTCGCTTACGTGTGCATCGTGATGCTCGGGCACTGGGGCGGCTCCTTCTACGTGGAGCCTGCTGCCCGCCCAGACGTTTGCCATTTTGCGTCGCCCTCAGATCGCTTGTCTCTGGCGAAAAGGGTGTGCCCTGCCTCAGATCTATGGATTGCCATCCTGCTCGGACCCCTTTCATCGCCATTTCGCCTTGGCATCTCGGTCGGGGTCTCTTTCGCTCACCTCCCAAAAGCACACGAAAAACAACGGTACCGAAACAAAAAGAAAACAAAAGAAAACAAAAAACAAAAGAAACATAAGATTAACGGGATGGAGTGGAGATCAGAGGCGGGCGGAGGACGAGGCGCCTCACGCTTCGGTGGGACTGGCGGGCGGCGACGAGATGCAGGCGGTGAGGAAAGTGGCGAGGGCAGCAGAGGCGAGGGGCGAGGGCGAGGGGGGCGGCAACTGTATAAACCAGATGGTGGCACACCACCGAGGCGCGAACTCTTTGGCGAAGGGGACACATCAGGAGGTCGGGGTCGAGATCGACGAGGAGGCGGCGGGCGAAGGGGCAACCGAAAGGATCAAAAGGTATTTATTTCCATTTTATTTCTTAATTCTTTGTATTTATTGCTGCACTGGCACCAGCGTGGGCGCTGAGTCCTGCACAACCAACCGCAGAGAGATGACCCCGACTATCAACGCGGGCCAGCAGCAATGCCCACGCCGACCATCCTCGCCAAGAAGGAGCCGTCCGCTGGTGGCCCCGGGGAGCCCGCCGCTGGTCCATCGCCTTCTGCCTCGCCGCTGCACTCAGCGTCGGCTATGGCTCCACCAGGAGAGGCGGGGCTGCGACACGCTTCGGGCAAGGCCACCGAGCGGACGTCGGCCTCGGGCAAGCTCATCAACGACTACCTGGGCTTTTCGTATGACAGCGCCTTCAAGGTGCGCCGCCGCTGGGGCGTTGGATTGCCGGACTTCCCTCTCCGTGCTGGGCTGACCTTCTGCGATGCCGCTTCCTGTGCACTGTAGCTCTTGACCGATCAGAGCGACTTTGCCGTGATCGGCGTGTTGGGCAAGCAGGGCGTGGGCAAATCCACAATCATGTCCGACCTGTGCGGCTTGTTCTCGCGGGAGGTTTGATCCCCTCCCACCACCACCACCACCGCTTTCTTGCACTCCTGTTGGGCTCGTTATAGTTGACACGAGCCAACAACTCTCATGTCCACCAGGATCCCGAGGCGACTCCACCATTTGCCACACAGTCCCAGGAGACTGCGCTGCGGTGTGGGCATGAAACGGTGGGCGTCGACATGTGCGTGAGCCCTGATCGGGTCATCGTCCTCGACACTCAGGTATTTGTTTCTTGCCTCCCTTCCACTCTACACGCACACACATGTACCACTGCCGCAGTGTGACCGGCTGCTGACTGGCCACTTCCCCCGCCTGACAGCCCGTGCTGAGCCCCTCGATACTCTTCCAAATGCTGGACGGCGACTACCCGCTGCCGGCGGACATCTCCTCCCACGAAAACCTGCAGGAGCTGCAGTCCCTCCAACTGGCGGTCCTGCTGTTTTCCATCTGCCACGTCGTCGTCGTGGCGCATGACTGGGCGGCGGACGTCGACCTGTGGAAGTTCGTTCGCTCTGTCGAGATGCTCAAATATCGGATACCCGACGTCGCTGCCCACATGGCCACCCTGCCCGACGACCACACCGAGCAAAACGAGTACTATCCGGACGTCGGTACGACAAGCACTCCTCATTTTCCCTCTTCGTGTGGTGACCTCAATTTGCTGGTGCTCGCAATCGCCTGATGCGCTTATGCTTCTGTTGGTTCTGTTGTTGTTGCAGTGTTCGTGTTCAACAAGCAGCCGGACGAAAGCTTCTCGGAGGCGTCGCTGTCTTCCTTGCGCCAATCCCTGCAACGCTTCTTTGCCCACTCCAAGTGCAAAAGCAAGAGCACCACCACGACCACGACCACAGCAACAGGCAGCGGCGACGCCGAGGAAGGCCCCGGGTTCTTCCTTTTGCCCGTAAATGAGGACTTGACCGACGCCTCGGTACGTCTACACTGCGAGCCTTTGCGCTCTCCATCACGTAAGAGGTTGACATGGAGGTTGACCTCTCCGAGCGTGCAGGTGCAGCACATCCACAGCGAGAGCTACGAGGTTGCCTTGGAGCGCTTCCGCTCTCACGTCCTCAGCATGCCCAAGCGCAGCTTCTCCCGTCCTCTGACCGAGCGTGAATGGTGCGTGATGCAACGACCTTCCTACCCAACTTCCTTTTGATGAGTGGGCCACTGGGCTCAACCGACTGGCGTGCGTGTGAGTGAACCTCAGGTTGAAGAACACCGGGCGGATATGGGAGCTCATCAAGAAATCGCCGTTCCTCTCCGACTACAGTCGCACCCTCAACAAGATGGGCCTCTATCAGAAGACGTGACGTGTCGGCGCGGCCCAGTCACTTTCTTGAACTCAGCCGTAAACTTTTATGCACAAAATATGGCCCACACAGCACAAAATGGTTATCTTACAGAGGGGGCAGTTGCGGCGAGACAGCGAAGTCGGCGGAGAGGGTGACGTAGTCCTTGCTGTACACCAGCGTCGGATTCACGTAGTGGAAACCTGACGGCGGCCAAGGCAAGCAGCATCTCGGGATAAGCTCGCGAGCGCCACACAAAATAAAAAACCACTTGACAAAAGGGGCGTACCGGCCAGAGGCGGGAATGTGAAGAGGGGGTAGAGGCTCAGGTACTCATTGACTGGGTAGAGGAGCACGTTGTCGAACAGCGCATCCAGGAAGAAGTTGATCACCGACACATCGAACGTGCCGATTTGCGACGACTGTTGAGCCGGCAAGGAATGTTAAGCCACACGCTCAGTCAGTGTCAACTGGGTCGCTGACGGCACGTACCTTGATGACGGTGGTGAAAGAGGCAATGTAGAACTTGCCATACACAGCCTGGGATCCGTTGCCGAAGTAGATCTGGGCAGCAAAAGCGCGTAAGTCATCCGATCAGCGAGGGTGTCGGCTCAAAGACTAACAAGCTCGGTGGGAGGAAGCGAACCTCGAAATTGAGCTTGAAGGTGGTCTCGAGATCGAACACATTTACCCAGCTGCCGTTCGGGGCGATCACGTTCACCGCCAGATCGCCCACCATGTTGACCGCCATACCTGGAGTGGGAGAACCCGGTGAGTGCGTGTCGCTTGCGGTGGTCGATCATTACCTTCGGTCTTGCTCGAGGTGTCGATGTCGAAGGTGATCGGCTTCGAGACGAGAAAGTCGATGTTCATGTCCCAGTCTGCTCGCGCGCGCAAGGAACGCGGCATCAGTGGACCGAATTCCATACTTTGCTGAGTGCGCATGTGTGAGGGGAGTCGTACTGGGGTAGAGCTTGTAGAGGTTGGGCAGGAGGAAGGAGAAGGTGGCCGTGTTCATCTTGAAGGGCAGCCATGCGGGCAGGTCGCTGTTGGTGATGAGGTAGGTCAACAGGCCCGACTTGTAGTACGCCCAGCCTGCACAGACCGCACGTAGTGAGCAAACACGACCCCGATCGGCGATCGGGGGACGAACTCCCCAGACAAGGGCAATGTCATTGGAATGCGCAGTACCGGCAGTGTCGAAGAGGTACTGCCCCACGGAAAGCTGCAGCATTTGGTTGGTTGCGAGGGCGGGTATGGGAGTCGGGGTGTAGTTCGAGTGCAGGCCCGAAGCGAGGAACACCTCGCCTGCGATGCGTTGCGTGCGTTGTGCATTTGGTAAGTTCGGTGCACAGGTGCGCGGCGGAGGGGAGCGGCGGTGGTGGCGCACCCTTCACGGGAATGAGGAGGTAGTCGGGGGCGAAGACGGGCGACGAGGGCAGGGAGACGTCGATGACGGCCTGGCTCCCGTTGGGCGGGAGACCGATGTGCAGGGACTGGTTGTGAATCAGCTCGTTGACCTCTCCATTCCTGGGTAGCGCGAGCGCTCACTCGCATGTGAGACAGTGCAGAGTCACAAGACAGCGAACAGCTCAGAGGAAACGCACAGTTTGTCGCGAACAGTCGCGGTGATGGTGTTCTGAATCTGCGTCCTGATGGTGCCGTTGAAGAGATACAAAAAGAAACGCACAATGGCACTGTACAGAAGGAGAAGAAGAAGAAGAAGAAGAAAAGTTACGCAGTGGCGCTTGAGACGTGCTCAAAAGGTGGGCGCCATATGTACTCGAGAATTGTCGAGTCGGAGGAGATCGAGGTGTCGAACTTGCCCAACACGACCGAGACGCTCGGACAAGAGATCACCGGGTAGCCCTTCTGATCGGCCGTGGCGCCCAACTGCAGAGTAATGGCGTCGTGAGAACTAGTTCCAAAGACGCACACGCACACGCAGAAAAATCAGGGCGTGAGAGGCACCTGCAGCTGCACGCTGAGCTTGCTCACAGCAATTTTCGCGGTGCCAGTGCCGCTGCATGAGGGAAGGAGGTGAGCAACGAGCAACAAGGCGCCGGGCCGGGCGCTCGGTGACAACGTACTTGAGGTTGACGAGCGGGTTGGGGATGCCGTAGGCAAAGTTGGCCGAGATCTTGGCGCCACCGTCAGCCACGCTAAAGTTCAGCCCGCTGCCAGGCACAATAGACAGCGTGTCTGTGGAGCAAACGTGTATGAGAGTCACAAGCATCAAGCACCGCTCTCAGGGGTGGGGTGCTGCACCTTGGTCGAAGGTGACGTTGCGAATGCTGATGTTCGCCACGGTGTAGCCGATCTTGACGGTGAGGCCGAGAATGTTAATGTCCTCTTCGCCCGTAATGGGGGGCAGATCGAGGGTGGAGATTAAATAATTCGCCCATTGTGGCGTCAGGGCGCGCTGCACGGCATCCACGCCCGCGGCAGTCACCACCGCTTGGATCGAGGCCACACCGTCTGAGGGGCCTGGCCTCGCCCATCTGGTAGCCCCAGATGAAGTTGAGCCATCTTCTGTCCTAATGGCAATTGGTACGCGTTGTGAGGCTTCAGCTATCCCCAAGCCGATAAGCGCCACCACGATGGCGATGCACAGCGCCTTCATCTTCACAGCAGGCGCGTTTGTGGGATGTCTCTCGTCGTTTTCGTTTTTCGTGACTTGAAAGGAAATCGTCCTTGGAAAGAAAAAGAAAAAAGAAATTCTCCACCCTCGTGCCTGCGAATAGGACGAAAAGCCACAGAAAAGCCACCCGCTATTCGCAAGAATAAAATGGCTGCTGCGTGATTGGGTGCAGATAGCTTGTTTCGCGAAGAGGCGAGATGGACCGAAAGGGGGCACGGACTTCTGCAGAAGAGGAGGAAATGATAGGGGAGAGCGACGTGGATTTCGCACGTATCGCACATCAGGTCCTTGCCCCCCAACCCTGCTACGTCTGGGCGGAGAGTTGCGGACAATACCGAACAGAACAGTTCACCGTCAATACTCTAGTAAACAGAAGAGGAAGAGCCAGCCGAAGAAAGCAAGACAAGAAGTAAGAGAGTAAGAGAGAAAGCAATAGCGAAAGAGCGAAGGTAGGTTGGTCGGATACGCTCAAAAGAAGCATGCAACACAAGATGGACAGAGAGGAAGGAATGCAACGCTCCTTTTTGCTACACCTCATCAATGCCGACAACCTGCCACCAGAAGGTAACCTCCCTTTCTCCATCGACGCCTCTGCGAACATCCGTTACCCACTCTTCGCGTACCACAGTCGACTCTGGTGTGATAGTGTCGGTGTCGACGAGGCAGCAACTAGAAAAGGGAGACGTCCTGCACCGCACGGCCCCCGCCTACCCTTCGGGCGACGGCTCCGTGGTCTGGGGCCAGTCCCTCCTCATCAATACCGTCGAGTCCTGGGACAAGTTCGTCCTCACCATCGACCTCCACCCCTCGCACAACCTCCCACCCCACAAGGTACGCTTGGCTTTCCACAGGGAAAATCTTTTCCCTTTCTTTTCTCTCTTAGCGATCAGAGAACAACACGATGCTGATGCGAGCAGCAGGGGGCGGAGGGGCGAGGCCAGTGGCAGGCAGATTTGCGGCTGGGGTTCCTGCGGTTGAAGCAGGGCCAGGAAGAAACTCTGCGCTTCGCCCTGTACGACAACAGAGGTTACGCGAGACGGAGTTCATCCGCCCAGCAGAAGGCTGGCGTGGATGCTGATGCGGCCATCGACAGCGAGGACGACGGCGACGATGACATCGGTGTCTACCTTCGCATCGGCATCAAGGCCCTCAATTTTTCCAACTTCCCCACACCCGGCGAGGAAAGCTCAGATGAGCTCTCCGAACCGGAGGAGGAAGATGAGCGGGCGCACTGGAGCACGCAGTCGTCCAGCGAGATCCCCGTTGTGGTGCCTTCGCGCACCAAGGACAAGCAGCGGCTGGGCGATAGTGACGGCGAGCAGGACGTGACGTCGAGCGATCTGTCCGACACAGAGGAGGACACCCAAGAGGATGAGGAGGAACAGCTGCGGCAGAACGAAGCCAAGCGACTGGCGACGAAGCTGCAGGAGGGCGCCAACTTCCTCCTCGTCACCCGCAAGCACGGCGTGCGGCCCAGCCACGTGCGCCTCAGCGGCGACCAACGCACCATCATCTGCCGACGACACACCAGTACCAACCCTCTTCGTGCCTTGGTGAAGTTTTTGGGGCTAACGCGAGAGTGTGTCTGTGTCTTTGTGGTTGTAGTTTTGCTTGACAGCGTGGATGAGCTGAGGGAGGGCCAGGCGACGGCCGAATTCGAGATTCACAGGCAACCGGACAAGACGCACTTGTCGTTCTCGCTCATCTACAACATGCGCAAAGCCTTCAACTTGATCGCGGAGAACGAGGAACAGTACAAGACGTGGGTGAATACCCTCAAGTGTCTCATCAAGAAGCAGGTGGACGAGGAATCTGCGTACGTGGGCTTGAAGCACTCCATTGGGGCACACGACTCCAAGCTGCAACTCACCATCATGGGACCCCGCAACAGATATGCGGAGCGGGCGTGGCACGCCTTGGGCGGGAAGTCTGAGCTGTCGGTGGAGGAGATATTGAGGCTAATGCGGAAGCTGAACATGCGACCAACCAAGGCCTACGCCGAAGAGATGCTGCGCATCGTTGACGCCAACAGCGATGGCCATCTACAGGTGCGCTCGCGTCGCTGTAGAGTTATCGGAGTGCGGCGCAGGTGCACTAATGCGCATTCCTCTCCCTCGGTTCAGTATGAGGAATTTTTGCAGCTGCTGCGGTTGTTGCGACAGAGGGCAGAGCTGCACGAACTCTTCGACAAATATGCGACCGACGACGACGTGCTGACGCCCAAGCAGTTCCTCAGGTTCCTACAGCGCGAGCAAAAGGTACGGCCTGCCCCCTATCCGTAAGGTCCTTGCAGTAGTCTTCAGTTCCTGACCTCCCTACTCGCGTGGCAGGAGGACATGTCGCTCAAGCAGTGCACCATAATCATGAAAAAGTTCATGGGCGAGTGCAAGGACATCGACATTACCCTCAACACCATGTTACCCTCGGCCGCGGCCTTTGGCTCGGCCAAGAGGCGCCAGCGGTTCCTGCGACTGCTGCGTCAGATCTTCCTCCACTTCCCCTCCTTTGTGAAGCACACGGCCAAGCTGGCGAAGGAGAAGGCGGACCGACACCGCATCAAGAAACGCGAACCGGCCTACCTGGACGAAACGCACGCCCAAGCGGCCAGCACCGGAGGGAGCAGCTCGAGCGCCCCGGACGGCGCTGCTGAGGAGCCGGCAGAGCCCGCGGAGCCCAGCCCGGCGGACGACGACCACAGGGGACGCAGCACAAGGCCAAGCCCTCCGGTCGGGACTGCGATGAAGCGGCAGGGCAGCATCGTCGACTTCTGGAACGACTGGGCCGAGGCAAAGGAGCGGAAGGACCGACGCGAACAGCAAGAAAAAGCCGAGACCGACAAGAAGGACAAGGACGAAAACGTAAAGGTCACCATGAATAGGTGGCAGTTCTTCCAGTACATGATCTCCGATCACAATTCGGCCTTCATCCCTGAGAAGCGAAAGCTCTACCAGGACATGAAGCGACCGATCACGGACTACTACATTGGTACGTACCTCATCATCTTCCCGCGCTCTGCGAACCGTGTGTTGTGCGCTTATGTCCGCTCGCTCACCAAACCACCGCGGTGCTTCATGTTAACCAGCGTCATCGCACAATACCTACCTGACCGGCAACCAGCTCAAATCCAAGTCGGCCACGGAGATGTACGTGCTGGCGCTCAAGCAGGGATGCCGCTGTCTCGAGTTGGACTGCTGGGACGGCAAGCGCGGTTACCCGATCGTTTACGTACGCGGCCACACTTCCCCTATCTCTGGCTCCAGTAGGAGAGTGTCGCTGAGTCAATTGTCTCCTTATGCAGCATGGGCATACGCTCACTTCACGAGTGCGATTCGAGGATGCGGTGATTGCCATCGCCAAATACGCCTTCTTCTCGTCGCCGTACCCGCTCATCTTGTCACTGGAAGTCCACTGCTCCAAGCCGCAACAGATCATGATGGCCGAGATGATGAGGTACGTGAGTGAGTGAATGAATTCATCCCTGTAATTGCGCACAGGCTCACCGTTCTCGGCAGGAGAGCGTTTGGCGACATGCTGGCCTTGCCGTTCGCCGATGGCGAACGGGACACTCTGCCCTCGCCTGAGGACCTGAAGTACAAGATTTTGCTCAAGGGTACTATCCCCATTTCCCACTTCACTTCCTCTTCGCGATGCTGGATTGGTACGTTGTGAGCCAACCACCGCCTTCTGCAGGTTCCCCGGTCAGACTGCAGGCAGATGAGACAGAGCAAGAAGAGGGGCAGGACAGGAAGTCGGTCAGAAAGGCGTCCAAGGAGAAGGTCGCGCAGGAGCTGAGCGACGTGCTCTACCTCAAGTCAGTTCACTTCGACAGCTTCCGGCAATTCAAAGGTACGCGCACTCCCTCCCTTCGTGCAGTGCGGATAACTAAACTCCTTGCTCGCCCAACCCTTGCTATTGCAGAGGAGCAGTGCAATCGTATGACTTCGCTCGCCGAAGTCCGCGGCTTCAAGCTGTTGGCCTCTGCCGCGCCGGAGCTCGTCAACCTCAACCGCCAAAAGTTCACTCGTATCTACCCCAAGGGCACCCGTTTTGCCTCGACCAACTACGACCCGGTGCCGTTCTGGAATGCAGGGTACAGCGCGCAGCAGATCTTCCTCTGCTTCGAGGCCTGTGTTTTACCGGTAGGTCCCTTACTCACGACGTGCCGTAACAGGTCTCAACTCGTAGCGCTCAACTACCAGCATGTGGGCAAGAAGATGTTCTACAACCATGGGAAGTTCCTCGAAAACGGCCAGTGCGGTTATGTACTCAAGCCTCCAGTGCTCAGGTCTGATCATAGGCGGCGATTCGACCCGAGGCAATCGACACACCTCTCGACCTCGACTGTTCGTCGGTTGACAGTACAGATAATCAACGCTCGCCAGCTGCCTCACGTGGCCAAAGTCGTCAACCCTTACGCGATTGTTGCTGGTACGTCATGCTCGGGCCAACGATTGTAGACATTGCGGGGCCTCACCATTGCTATCTTCTTTCTTTGGCAGTGAACGGAGTTGAAAAGGACGCGCGTGCTTTCAGGACGAAGGTGGTGAGGAACAACGGCTTCGACCCGCAGTGGAACCAAACGTTTGACTTCCCCCTGGCGGCCAGCGAACTCGGCATTTTCCTCATCGCCATCTACGACAAGCGAGAGCGCTTCGCCAAGGATCGCCTGGTATGTCCACAAGCCTCTTTGCCATCACTCTTCCGGTAGCTTGCAGCTGACAGCTTGCGGGGCTGTATGACTCGCGATGAACAGATCTGCTACTACTCCATACCCGTGGAGTGCATACGCGCGGGCTATCGAGTGATGCACCTGTTCGACAAGAAGGGCAAGCGCATCCCAATGTCGAACCTGTTGTGTCGCTTCACCCTCAAGCAGTCGATCCTGGGACCCAACTTGGACCGCATGAACGCCAACATGAACAAGCTGCAGTCGAGTCTGACCCTCCCCCGGCTGCCTTCCCTCGCCTGGGCGCACAAGAAGTGATTGCACCACCAACACGACCACCTTCCCCGTACTTTCTCATTTCTTTTTCTGCACTTTTTTGTGTTCGTTCGCGTCGCCAACACACGATGGAGGAAAGCCCTCCGATTGGACTCTCTCTGGGTACGCCCCTGATGAGCCATCCATGGCTGTTCCGTTTAGGTTTTGATGCTCAGGGCACGATTGTGCTGGTTGGTCAAGTAATCTCAAATTGCCCCCCCCCCCGATTTAGATGAGATTGTGGCTTGGAGCGAGCGCCATGCGCTGCCTCAACGACTACAAAAGCAGCACAAAGGGAAGGGACCAGCACGGAGGGAACAGAAGCATGAAACGGTTTCTCACAGAAAGAGAAGAGAGCGGGCGAAGGATGAAAGCGAGCGACCAGAAGAGAGAAGCGCGAAGAAGCGGCGAGCAGATGAGCCGCCACCAACCAAAGAGGAGGAGGAGCACAAGATGGAGGAAGAGGAACAAGGCACAACCACCGAAGCGGCAGACGCCAAGCGGAAACGGCCGGAGATGCAGGAGAGTTTTGTGATTGTGCGACCAAAGGGTCCACCCATGTGGAAGGTGCGAGAACAGCAGGAGAAGGAACGTCAACAAAAGAAGGCGAAAGCGGGCGAGTAGTAAAGCAATTTGCAGCCTCCATCTTGCTCCTTGGGCCCTCTCTGGGTGAGGAAAAGAGAAGGAAATGAGGTCCGCTTATCTGAAGAAAACTGCAACAGCAAGATGGAGGACGGAGGCTGGGACAAGGTGTCCACGTTTGTGGAGAAGCAGCTGGAGCTGCTCAATGATGAGCGGGATGCCGAGATAGAGCAGACGCGTGCCCTTCAGGAAGGCTACTCCCCCAAGGTAGAATGCAACACCCACACAAATCCACGTGAGTTGATGTTGGAGGAAGGGTCCGAAACGGTGGTGGGAATGGTCTGCAGGAGTTGCAAAAGTATGGCGAGTGCCTGCTGCGACTGCACGTAGTGGGGCGCAAGACCGGCGTCGGCGGCCTTCTCCTTGTCAAACTTGCTCGGGCGGCCACTGCCGCCACCACTCCGCTTCCCTCCCACCGCTTCCAGCCAGGCACCGACCCTTGCACGCGAGCCGCTGCAGCACGCTCTCTCGCCGCAAGCACGTCGTGCAACGCTCATGAACGGAAACAAACGTCACTGTGACACTTGTGTGCGTGCAGGCGATATTGTGGGATTGGTGCCCTCCAACGTGCCGATCTCGTCGTTCATAGTGGAGAGCATGCAGAAGGGCAAGGGCGGCGTGATCTATCGAGCGGCGGAGCACTCGATCACCGTCTCCTTCTCCAAGATGGACGAGGAGGGTCTGGCGCTCGACACCGATGGCAACACCACCTACACGCTGATTCGGCTGGCCAATGACGTCACCTACAAGCGCTATCGGAAGGCCCTGGAGGCCCTGCGGCAGCAGGTGACATCGCGCACCGCAGGAGGCGGCGACAACGACCACCTCAAGCAAGTGCTGTTCGGCCTGGGCGAGCCCCGGTTCGTCGGTCACTTCCGCAATCGGTTCGAGCTCACACCGTTCAACCCGAACCTCAACGACTCCCAGAAGGAGGCCATCACCTTCGCCCTGGGGGCCAACGACCTCGCCCTCATCCATGGCCCACCGGGCACAGGTACGATCGACTTCCGGCTCCTGTTTCTTCTCGAGTGCCAGGCAACTGATTTGGGTTCGTCACCACGGTGCCACAGGCAAGACCACGACCGTGGTCGAGTTCATCCTCCAGTGTGTGAAGCGCGGTGAACGCGTGCTGGCGACAGCGCCCTCCAATATTGCGGTCGATAACATTGCCGAGCGGTTGGCCGTCTATGCCAAGCAGTCCGGAGCGAAGATCGTGCGCGTACGGCTGCCTGACCAAGTTTCGGCAAACAGTATGCATGTGCTGATCATCAACAATCGTGTGCGGCTTGCAGGTGGGGCACCCGGCTCGGTTGTTACCGTCGGTCGTTGGCCTTTCGCTGGATGCCAGGGTGAAGCAGCACTCGCACCAGACCGAGCTAGCTGACGATGTCAGGAAGGAAATGGGCCAGCTGCAATCTTCTCTGGGCAAGGCAACGCCCGGTGAGCGAAGAGGGGTCTACGCCCAACTTCGACAACTTCGGAAGGAGCTGTGGGAGCGGGAGGGCAAGGCCGTGGACGAGATCCTGTCGCAGGCCAATATCATCCTGGCCACCAACACCGGCGCGGCCGATAAAAAGCTTCAGAGTACGTGGATGGATATATTCCAGCCCACTACTACTAACGGCGTTGGTGCGCTGCTGACCGATGAATCCGACCACGTTGCGCAGAGCTGCCCATGTTCGATGTTGCGGTTATCGACGAAGCAGCGCAGGCCGTGGAAGCCTCCTGCTGGATCCCCATCTTGAAGGCCAAGAAGCTCATCCTCGCTGGCGGTACGTGTGTCCACAACATCAACACCACCCTCGAGCACGGATGATGGACTCTCGGCTTGCAGACCACTGCCAGCTTCCGCCCACCATCATTTCGGAGGGCGCCGCCAAGGCCGGTTTGTCACACACCCTCTTTGATCGGTACGTACGCTGAGCGCTTGCGCCTGCTCCGCCTCCTTCGCCACCACCTCAGCCACCGTCACCGTTTCAGGATGGTCAAAATGTACGGCGACACGGTGCGTCATATGCTGCTTATCCAGTACCGCATGCACGACAAGATCAACCAGTGGTCTTCCAAGGTACCCCGCGCTCTTTCCCCACTTGCACGCCAACATCTGGGCACGGCGACTCAGCCCCCACCTGCAGGAATTCTACGAAGGCAGGCTACAAGCGCACGCCTCGGTAGCAAGTCACCTCCTTCGCGACTTGCCGCATGTGCAGAGCGACACAACGGAGACCAAGGTATCGCACCACCATGGGCCTTCTGACATCACCAGCTCACTGTTGTGGACTCCTGTCGGGCCTCGCGTGACACAGTCGCCGCTGATCATCGTCGACACGACGGGATGCGGATTCCACGAGGAGATGGTGGAGACCAAGAATGCGGCCGACCGCGGTCAGAGCAAGAAGGGCGCCGACGCCGCGGACGAGACCAAAGGCAAGCGGAAGCCCATGATGCTCGGCGAGGGGTCCAAGGCCAACCAGGGCGAGGCCGACCTGGTGCACCAATACGTCCACATACTGCTCCAACAAGGTCCCTTCCTGCTTGTCGGTCGCAACTGCGGGGGCGGCTGCACCCTCACCACGGTCGCTGCTGTGTGATCGAATGACTCAGGGTTGAGGCCCGAGGACATCGGCATCATCTCGCCCTACAACGCCCAGGTGGATCGGTTGCGCCACGCCCTCCGCGAGAGGGGCATCCCCGGGGTGGAGAAGCGGGAGATGGAAAAGATCGAAGTGTCCACCGTGGACGGGTTTCAGGGCCGCGAGAAGGAGGTGATCATCATCTCCTTTGTGCGCAGGTATGCGTGACCCCTCTTTCCGTTTCCATTGATGACAATCGTTGAGTGACCTCGCCACTACCGCTCTGCCACCGCCAGCAATCAGAAGGGCGAGATCGGTTTCCTGGCGGAGTCGAGGCGGATGAACGTGGCCATCACCCGGGCCAAGCGCAGCGTGGTGGTGGTCTGCGACGAGGAGACGATCAACCACGCCAAGAACGAGTTCCTCAAGCGCATGATCGAGTACTTCGAGGCCGAGGGCGAGTACGTGGCCGGTGCCCAGTTCGCGGGCGAGGAGGTCCACGTGGAGACGGTCGACCACGGCGAGCTGGAGCGGATGCGCAAGGAGAGGGACGACATGCTGAAGCTCAAGGAGGACGTCGAGCGACGGCGCAGGGAAAAGGAGGAGAAGGAGCGGAAGGAGAGGGAGCAGCAGGAGCTCGAAGAGCAGCTGCAGAGCGATATCCTGGACTTCGTGACCGACCCCGACCGCGACGAGATGACCTTCCCGGCCGAGCTCAACGCCTATGCGCGCATGCGGGTGCACGAGATCGCCGGCCAGCACGGGCTGACGCATGCCAGCAAGGGCGAGGGCAAGAAGCGGCAGCTCACCATACGCAAGCCCGTTGAGGAAGTACGGGCCGCCCCAGCCGGACCCACAACACAGGGACAAGACAAAGAGCCAAAGCCAAAGCAGAAGGCGGAGGAAGAAGAGGGCGAAGAGGAAGAGGAGGAGGAAGAAGAGGAGAAGGAAGAGGAAAAGAAGGCCGACCCGGTCTCTGAGTTGAGGCGGCTGCAGCAGCAGAAGTACCTGGCTCACAAGCAGAGCGAGGAGAAGCAAAAGAAGACCGCGAACAAGCCCAAGCCCAAGCCCAAGCCCAAACCCGCCAAGGAAAGAACCCCTCGCCTGGAGGATGAGCTCAAGGTAACTCTTCCCCTCCTTCCCTACATTAGTGAGGTCTGATTTTCATAATCCTCTTTGTGTGGCGCAGAAAAAGAAGAAGGCCGAGGCGGCAGAGGTGAGGAAGATGAGCGAGGAGGAGCTGCTCAAGAAGTTCGACACGTACGCAAACTACTCCATTCCTAAAGGCTTCGATGCGGTCCCATCTGATGAGATCCTGGGCTGACACGGTTGGTGCAGGACCAAGTGCGGCTTCAAGGGGTGCAAGGAATCGACCACCGTACTCGGTCGCCTGTGTCCGCACTGTCGCCTCAAGTTCTGCTTCTCGCACAGGTAACTACCCTCAAGATGCGATGCGATCGCACACGGACTCCAGGGAGGTGGTTCACGCGCAGTGAATTCACGTGGTGGTGTCGTGCAGCATGGCCGAGATTCACGGGTGCGGAGACGAGGCCAAGAAGAAGGCGAGGGAGGACTGGCTCCACAGCAATCGTCCCGGTGGCACGGTCACCGGCCAGTCCTCCACCAAACCGCTCAAACCGCAGGCGCGGAGCCACCTCCAGAGCAAGCTCCAGGTACTGCCCACAACTCTAGTCTCATTTCCGGTGGTGAGCTGGCTCGCGGTCTGTCGCGTTTGCTCATCGCCGGCACGTACAGGAAAAGTTGGGTGGCGTGGCGCACAAGGGCAAGAAGCCGACGGAGAAGGACCAGAAGAGTGGCCGGGGCGGCGGCACCGCCGGACGAGGCGGCGGCCCGGCTCGTGGCGGAAGAGGCCGTGGGCGAGGTGGTCCCGCTTGATCGCCCACGGCCTCGACATTTCCGTTTTATTTGCCTCCGATTTACCGTGCTACGAGCCCACTACCGTTTGAACCCACCTAATAATCTGGGCACGCGGCCGTTGACAAGGACAAACACAGCCGAACGTTCAACGTTCTTTTGCATCCACTAGAGGGAGAAAGAAGACAGACGAGGAGAAGGTGCGGGTTGTATACTGGTGAATGGCGACATCTCCAGCCTCGCCCTCGCCTCTGCGGTTGAGCGCCGTCCCGCCCGGAGGCACGCCCCCGCCGGGGACGGTGCGGGCCAAGATTTCGCAGCTCAACGCCTCCTCATCTTCCATCGACACATCCGCCGGCGGTCCCCGGTCGCGGGCCTCCTCTGTCTCCTCGCCCGGTGCACCCATCACCCCGCCCCCGTCCACCAACATGGTCGCCCAACGCGATACTCCGAACCTGAGCGATTCGAGTCACCTTCGCATCAGCACAGGGGGTTCCATAAAGACGCCACGACGTACCCCCCTCTTCATCTTCTTCGTTTCGCTCTTTTTTAAAAACTTAATATTTAATTTTAGTTAGGTGGTATTATTGTAATATTCTGATGATAAACTATTATTTTAATTAATAATGTCGCGGACGACATAAACCAGTGGAAAAGGATGTGCGGCTGGTGGTGGACACGAGGCTCAGGCAGCACTTGTCCAACCTCTACAAAGCGGAAAAGGATGTGTCCAGCGCATGTACGCCGGCTCTTCTCTTCCTTTCGCGGAGGTCCTTGCTCGGAAAGGACACCTGAGGCTCAAGCAAGACTGCTCTTGTGTGCGGGTCGACACAGACGACGTCTCCGATACGGAGAAGCTGCTGGCGGTGATGCATTCCAAGAACGTCAACTTCACCCAGGAGGCAATCAAGATCATCATCCATCTCATGGCTCTCGGTACCCTCAACCCCAACGCTTTGCTCACTCCACCTTGGTCGTCCTGCTGTGCAGCACCAACAGAGCACGCAGCAGTTTGAACGCGACTGAATGGAAATGCAAATGCGATTCGACTCATGGCCTTCATTCCCCATATGGCGCGATCATCCATGGCTGGCAGAGGAGAACCAGCAGGCCATCGGCAGGAGCGTATTGATCCTGGAGCTGATCCGGAGCCTCTCTGCGCCTCAGGATGCCATTCGCACCTACGCCGCGTGGGCTCTCTCCAACTTCTCCTCCAACGGTTCTCTCTTCATTCTCTTCATACTTTCTTCTTTTCGCAGCTGATGAACCACCGGTTTGACTGATGGTCGTGTTGTGCTGCTGTTGCGCACAGAGGGCAACCACAAAGCCATCCACGACGTGGGTGGTATCAAGGCCCTGCTCTCACTTCTGAGCTCGTCCTCCGAGGATTCCCTCAAGCAGGCCCTCTCCGCTCTCCTCAACATATCCTCCAATCGTAATCCCTCCGCCCTTCCCCTCTTTTCTTCTTCTTCATCGTCGAGTGACCTCCCTTTGGTTTATTGCTCGAGCACCGCACTGACCTTCGTACGTGTGCGCTTCGTGTTGTCGGTGACGCGGTCGACCAGCCATGTTTGTCGAAACGATACGGAAGAGCGGAGGCATGCGCGAGATGATCCGCCTGCTGGAGTACTCTGGCAATGCGGCCGACGCGATCATCCCGCTCACGCTAATGGTAAATCACCCTCCCTCTCTCGCCCTTTGCGCCTCTCGTACAACGACATGCCCATCATACCGATACGACTACTGTGCGTTGCAGGTGTTCATCAACTTGGCGACTAACGAGAAGAACATGGAGATGTTCGGGGACGTGGGCGGCTTCCCCCCGCTCATCAAGCTGCTCCACCATCCCGTGTTCAGCATGGACGCCATGCCCTTCCTCATCGCTCTCCTGAACAATCGTACGCTCGTCTCTCTCTTCCCCGCCGCTGTGCGTCATCAGTGACACTGAGCTTGGGACTGCACGGGACGCAGCGCGCCGGGTCAGCCAGTTCATCGCGGCAGAAGGCCTGCGGCCGCTCTTTGATTTCGTGTCGCGAGCGCCTGCGCGGCAGGAGGGCAAGTACGATAACTCGCTCGAGCACTGCCTCCTCGCGCTCCACCACCTCCTCAGCAACGGTACGCGCCGCCGCACCCACCCTTGTCTCTCCTCCAGACCGACCAAACAACCAGCCGGCTCACCGACAAATCTGATCTGTGATATCGTCACCAGAGGACTACGTGCGAATGATCGGGGAGCGGAACTTTGTGTTGCCTTTGACGGCGCTGTTGGACGGACGGCAAGACCCTCGCATCCTCGTTCTCGTAGTCGAGATCATCGGTACATCCATACGCAATCACGCAAGACCTGTTCTGTCGCTAACGAACTGTTTCTCTTCGTTCTTCTTCTCTTTTCTTGCGAAAGACACTTTGCTGGACTCTGATGAACGGAACGGCACGCAGCTGGTGACGGCGGCGGGCATCGAGCGACTGATTGCCCTCCTGCCCGCCAAGCGACCCAAGAGAACACTGACGGTTGTTGTCGACAATGCGCTCCTCCTGCTCACCGGGCTTCTCGAAACCAATGGTCCGCCTTTCTCTCCCGCGCAGCGCACGGTCTCGGAGCTAAAATGTGTCCCCCCCTTTCCCCCTTTCCAGATAACAACCAGGAGCATCTGCTCGACCGCGGAGTGGTGCCAGCCGTCGCCGGAGTCATGTCGTGGGCCACCAACGAGACCCTCGAACACGCGCTCCATCTCATCGCTCTGCTCACGTCAGGTGCACACCAACCCTTCGAAGCCGCGGCCGGCTGTCGCATGTGCGGCAGCAATAGCTCACCGACTGGTGCGGGCACGATCCAGGAATCAACGGGCAGGTGGTGTACGAAGAGATAGTGAAGCCGTGGCCCCAGGTGCTGCCTCGCCTGCTCCAACTGCTCAACGCCGACCCTGCAAACAAGCGACCGGCCCCTGTGCCCGACTCCACGCGGATCAAGATCGCCCTGTGCTTTTCGGCCCTACTCGGTCACAGTACGCGAACCCCTCTGAATGGCACCCACGCGCCTACATCTGTCATGGGCGGCTCATGACCCTGATGACCCTGCGCCACATTCTCATTTTCCTCAACCCTCAACAGTCGATTGTCACATGGACCTGGTGGAGCTCGAGGTGGTGGGCCACTTCATCGACCTCCTTGCCTCACCCAACCAGCGCCTCCAGTTCTACGCCATCACCGCCCTGCGCAACCTGTCCACCTACTACGGTAATCGGCCACACGCACTCTAGTCTGCTCATGTCCATTGACACTAATGTTTGGCGTGTGGCGAATCGGACAGCGTCGGTGCGACGAGAGATACAGCACCTCGACGGACTCAGCGAGCTGCTGGCGTTGGTGCACGGCCCCAACCGAGCGGCCGTGTCCGTTGCCCGACTCGAAGCGATGCGCACCATCGCCAACCTCTCCGTCACCGGTGCGCGCAAATTCATTCCCACCGCCTAAGGCCCGCCCCTCGGAGGAATGCTGAATGACGGACTGACTGACTGACTGAATACCTTTGAAAGACGACCCGATCGACCTGCAGGAGTTCTGTGAGACGAGCGTGCCGGTGCTGCTGGCCGTGCTCGCTACTCCTCCGCCCTCAAGGGACGACATTACGCGAGGTAACCGCTCCTGCTTGTTCTTGCGGCGTCAGGCCACAATCTCAACGCATCTGACACCACACAAACACACACCACACACACCATACACACAGCCGTGGCCAAGCGGAAGCAGAGGCTATCGAGCGGCTCCCAACAGGACCCCAACTGTAACAAGATCACGTCCTTCGAGATGCAGCAGGTGCGCGAGCCGAGAAAGGGCCGCGACGGCTCGACCATCTCGACCCCGCCGCCCCACGACCTCGGCAGCGGAAGCCACAGTGGAGGCGGCAACGCTGGGAACGCGGGGAACTCTGGAACCACGCTGGTCCGCGCGGCGCGGCTGACGGGCGCCAACAGTTCGCTGAACACCAACGGCCGCGGCAGCCGCGTGTCGAACATGGAGAGCCTCGGCAGCGGCGATCTCGAGACTCGCATCGGCAACGTGGGCACCGTAGGAACGAGCGGCACCGGCGGCAGCCGCATCACCGGCGTCAACTCGGGTTCGTCGATCGGCGGGCTGGGCAGTCAGGATGACCAGGAGGAGGACCGGATGCTGGAGGAGCGCGTGTTTCAGACCAAGTGGGAGAACGACTGTCTCATCAAGGCCTACACTGCCATCACCCTCCAGAACCTCTCCATCGAAGGTTCGTTCGTGCGCCAGCGCTCCACTCTGCGAACTAAACTCACCGGATTCTGTTTCCATTGTGTCGTCCCAATCATAGCCGACTTCGTGGACGTGGTGCACTCGGCGGGCGGGCTAGGCGTGGTGATGGAGTACCTGCTGGGTTCCAGCTCGCCGCGCCTCCAATACGAAGCCGTCCGGCTCTTGACCGTGTGGGCAGCGCAGGATGCCAACCGGATGGCGTTCCAGGAGATGGGAGGCATCCAGCGTCTGGAGCAGGTGCCCACTCTCTCCCACTACACTCAGCTCGCCGTGACTACGTCGTGCCGCGTGACTGATACCCTCTTTCCGCGGTGCAGGCATTGGCTGCGTTCCAGAGCTCGCCCGTGCCCAACGACGCGCTCATCATGTGCACTCAGATCGCGCTCAATACCATGAGCATTCCCCGTACGCACCCCCATCACTTTCACGTGTTGGTTACCTGGGTCCTGGGGCAGAGGTGCTAAAGGATGCGCTGTCGCATGGTGTCCACAGCCGTGGAGCTGTCCGATCGCATGATGTCCCTCGACGACGACGAGGACTCGGGCATCATCGGCTGGGAGCCGGAAACGGCCATTCTGGACTACATGCGTCAGGTGGAGCATGCCATTCGCGCCATCGAGCTGTCGAACCCGCTCGAGTCCTACCACTCGCACTCGCTGCCCACCTCGCCCAAGGACTCGGTTACCAAGTCGAGTCGCTACTCGTCGCAGCCCGTCACCCTGCGGCGCTCGGTGCGGCAGCGGGAGCGGTTCGACAAATACCAGCGAGGCGGCATCAAGGACGCCAGTATATTCGCCCAGCCCGCCGGAGCGGATGAGGTGGTGGACAAGGACCAGACGGCCGCGGCCAAGGTGGTGGGCTGGCGCGAGGAGGTCCACATACCCCGGTTGCTCGAGAGCAGCGGCCCGGCCGCGGTGCCGCCCTCGCGGCTGATGTTCGATCAGATGGAGGAGATGCGCGAACGGATGACCGACAAGCCCGGCGTGGGGGATCTGACCTCCCTGGCGCCGCTCTCGCCGAGCCGCGGCAGTCGCCCGCGCGGAAGCCGAGCGGCGGAGCGGAGAGAAAAGAACGAAGACGGCAAGGCGCCAAAGAGCGAAGCTGCGGCGGTGGTGAAAAAGAACGAAGAAAGCGCGACCGGCGAGGCGGAAGAGAAGGCGCCCAAGCGTAGGGGCTCGTTCCGACAGCTCAGCAAGCAGTTCAGTGCCACGCTCAAGAAGGTGCATCAGACCACCAAGAAGGCCAAGGCCGACAACAACCCCGAAGCCGACAAGGGGAACGACGACAAAGACAGCAAGAAGGAGAAGGAGGAGAAGAAAAAGAAGAAAAAGAAACAGAGCGACAAGGAGAAGGAGAAGACCAGGAAGAAGAAAGAAAAGGAGAAGAGCACGAAGAAGAAAAAGAAGAAGGCGACGAAACACAAGTCGAGCGGTGTCCGGGGCAAACTCGACGGCCTCGGCGATGGAAAGGAGGCCTACAAGTGGTCGGTGGAAGAGGTGGGCGACTGGCTCGAGGAGAACTCGCTGGGCGAGCTGCGCCCGGTCTTCGCTCAGCACCACATCGACGGCAAGGCGCTCATGCAGCTCCACCACGCCGCCCTCTCGCGCATGGGCATCTTCTCCCAGCCCCTCTCGTCCGCACTCCTGCAGCGACGCCGCAAGCTCCTGACCCGCTCCACCTCGCTCACGGCCCCGCCATCAGACTCGTCGATGGGCTCCTCGCTCTCGTCGTCGCGCTCCTACCCCAACCTCTCTTCATCGTCGTCGTCGTCCGTGTCAGTCCACGCCCGCGACAAGATCGTCAAGGACGAGGAGAAGCGCAAGCACAAGAAGAAGAGCAAGGACAAGGCGAGGGCCAAGGAGGAAAGCGGCGACAAGACCGAAAAAGAGAAGACGAAGACTAAGACGAAGAAAGCGAAAGTGAAGGCGAAAAAGAGAGAAGGAGCGAAGGGGGAGGATGCCGGCCACGAGCAGGAACAGAAGGAACAGAAGCGGAGAAAGAAGGGCAGCTCCAAGAAAAAGAGGAGAAAGGCCACTGCTGACGGTGCAGCCGAGGACGAAGAGGGAAGCACCACCACCACGACCGAGGCCGAGAGGGAGTCGAAGGTGGTCCCCCGCAAGGGCTCGGGCGACGTCGACAAGAAGAGGCCCGCGGCCCAGCCGGCTGCAGCCTCAGCCAAGCCCAAGGTATCATCGCTGCGCCGGCGACCGACCGAGCTGAGCGAGGACGGCAAGGGCAAGGAGAAGGCGGGCGAAGCCGATGTAGCCGGCGGGAACGGCGGCGGCCGGCGCAAGGAGCTGCGGTTCGAGGGCAACGTGCCGGACGAGGACGAGGAGTCGGAGCTGGGCGGGACGTTGATCGATGACCTGGGCAAGGGCAAGGGCGAGGAGCTGCTCGTGCTGCGCGACATCCGCATCTCCCTGCAGGAGGAGCGCGAGCTGAAGAGCGCGGCGGCGGGTGCGACGGCCGAAGGCGGAGGTGAGCACCGGGGCAGTGGTCGCAAGCGAGGCGGCAGCAGCACCCGTCGCCGCAAGCAACGCGGGCGGCAGCTCGCCGCCGCCACTGTTGCTGGCGAAGAGTCCGACGAGGACCACCCCGAACTGCACCAACAAGCTAAGAGTCCGCGCGCCTCGGCCGGCGCGGCGCCCAGGGCCGCCGATTTGCATCAGACCGCGCAGCCCAAACAGGCCGGCTTCCTGCGGAGCATCTCCACCATCTTCCACATCCGCGGCAACAAGCACGCGGTCAAGCAGCAGCACGACCACCCACACCACCTCGACGCGGCCTCGTCGCAGCACTCGACCGCCAGTTCGGCCGTCGAAGAGGTGGCCGACGGCGCTGCGGCCCAGCCCGCTGCGCCGGCCGGAGGCGAGGAAAAGAAGCGGGGCAGCTGGGTACGGTCGGCGTTCCTGCGGCGCGGCCGTAAAGGCGACGGCGGTGACGAGCGCAAGAACGCGATCCGCCGCGGCTCCGAGGAGGAGGCCGAGCTGCGCAACAGCAAGGAGACGGCGCGCCGGCAGCAGAAGGAGCAGAAGCAGGAGAAGGAGCGCAAGAAGAAGCAGGACAAGGAAAAGGCGAAGGAACGTAACAAACTGTCGCGCAAGAACTCCTCGCTCCTCAGTCGCATGGCCGTTAGCACCAAACGTACCGCCACCAACCTCTCGCTTTCGTTCTTTTACTTTTATCGCTTTCGCTCTTTCGCTCATGATGTTGTGTTGTGCAGGCGGGAATCAGGGGAGCAAGAAGACGATGACCTTCTCGTTGGAGGAGGACGTCAACTACGGCTCGACGACTGACACCACCACCCACTCCCTCTCCCGCGGGCGAGGCGATGAAGGCGACCTGCAGGACGATGACGACGAAGACGAGATGGACAACATCCGCCGGAAGCAGGGCACCCCGCGCGTCAACCTGCAGCGCGCGACCAGCGGCGATGAGCTGCTGCCCCTCGATGGGGAGGGCTCCGTCGACCACGCCTCTTACTCCGAGACCGAGGAGCAGGAGGTCGCCGACTACTCCGAGGTAAGCTTCGGCCTCTTAACGCCGCATCGTTGGGAGAAAACTCAGTGTGTGTGCACGCGTGTGTTCACAGGTGGTACATCAGACGACGATGGACAGTGGGTCGTATCCGTCGACGCCCAAGAGGGGATCGACCGCGCGGCCGCCCACGCGCCAGCAGCTGTTCTTCCTCACCACGGCTCGCCTGCAGGTCATCAGTACGTTATCTCGCCCACGACCAACGAAATCTTGATTAGTCCCAGTTGCTAACTCGGTTGGTGTCCACACAAACCCGTACACACCACACCACAGCTCAACTGGGTCCGCACCGCAAGCGACTGATGATCGACCTGCTCGAGACCGAACGCCGCTACGTGGCGCTGGTCACCGTGCTCATTCGCCAGTTCCTCAAGCCGCTCCTGCTCCTTACCTACACCGATCAGGAGCAGTTCCTCACCGAGGAGGAGGTACGGCCTACGACCAACCACGTGTGCCTCCACCGCCACCACAATGCTCACGCTTCTCTTGATGGACGTCAACACCGACCGATATCTGCAGTTGCACTCGATCTTCCTCAACATCGGCCTGCTCCATTCGTACAACCTGATCTTCCTGAGCAATCTCACCCAGCGCGTCCACAGCTGGAGCGACTCGCAGCCGGTCGCCGACGTGTTCCTCATGCTGGTACGCAATTTGATTTGGTTATTGATTACCCCCTCGCCACGCCCCCCTTGAATGCTGACGTCAGCCGTGTGGTGTGTATGTAGTCGGACTTCCTCACGGCCTACGGGGAGTACCTGCACAACTACGAGGCGGCCACGGCGCTGCTCCAGCACTGCCTGCAGGACCCGTCCTTCGACCAGTTCGTCAAGACCCTGGCGGCCTCGCCCGACTGCGAGGGGCTTGGACTGGAGGACTTCCTCATCCTCCCCTACCAGCGCATCACCGCCTACGCCCATATCTTCAGGGTGAGCCGTCGCACACGCACACGTACCACCACAAACGCACCCATGTTGTGTGGTGCTAAGATTGGCTTTATGGCACATGTGCAGAAACTTGCGAAATGGACATGGGAGAGCCACGCAGACTACGGCGACATCACCACAGTGCTACACACCGTGGAGAAGATCATCTCCTCCAACGTTCACCTCCGCCTGCTCCCCAGCCCGCACGAAAAGGGTTCGCCGTCGCGCACACACATTACACACACACTACCCTCGCGTTCGTTCGCAGCTCGTTGGCGCTCGTTCTGACCTTCTACTTACGCTCGCTCATCAGGCTTCGGTCAGGCTTCGCCCTCTACGCCCCGATCTCGTTATACGAAGCTCAGTGCGCGTGAGGGGTTCCTGAAGCTCCTCGCCGTGCACGACATCCTGCTCGGCTGCCCGATCGTACGCCCCTTATCCCCCTTAGCTCTGGGCTTTCGCGACCGTCAATTGACATGATCTCATTTCACCGCACACGACACGCAGGATATTACCATCACTCCGGGTCGTCAGTACGTCTGCGAGGCACAGGTGACGCTGCTGGACGAGGCGGTGAATCGCCAGCGCGGCTGGCTGTATCTGTTCAACGACGCGCTCCTCACCACCACGGAAATCGAGATCGCCATCCGCAAGACGTTCCCTCTGCAGGTGCGCACCAGGCTCGCCTCTCTCCCTTCGCCACGCGCGCGTGTATTCCTCCTCTCACACCCCTTTCGCAGAACAAGGACGCGCAGGACTTCTGCTCCTTCATTCCTTTGGAGGACATTATGACCATCGATGAGGCCCGAGAGTACTCAACCATCGTCAAGGTCACCTGCAAGGGGGTTCGTCTCCTCTCTTTCTCTGCTTCGTTCTTTGCTGTCTCTGCCGCAGTCAGCTCATTGCGCTTTCGTTCTTTTTGTGTTTTTTGTCGACTCTTCGTGCCCACGCAGGGACGGATCATAACGATCAAGTTCGACTCGACGGAGAACAAATCGCTGTGGCTCGACCACTTCGTGGTGATCGTCGCCGCCCACCGGCAGAAGACGGCGCGCTACAACCCGCCCGATGGCGTCGACCACCTACCGCCCCACTACGCCAGCGCGCCCGTGCCCCACGGCCTCGCCAGCGAGGAGAGCGAATTCGAGTCCCTCTAGAGTTGTCGAGGTGATCACCCTCCAACCCTCACCCCAACTTGTGTACATCTTATCACAGCACCACCTACCGCATTATGTAATCATACACCACCAGCCCACTTTCTTTCCGTGGCACGCGGGCGCAACACTCGCGCCAGAAGGAGAAGCGAAATTTCGCGGCGCGGTGAACGAAATCGGCGGGGGAGCACGACCGAAATTTCTGTCAGTTTGGTGTCGCGCCTGTCTGGCGCCTCGCGACGGCCGGTGGCCGGCCGGGGAGGAACGAACTGCACGTTCCTGCTTCCTCTCTCCCCCCGAGGAGACCTCCTGAAGCAGCTTGCAGGCGCCTTCTTCTTTCTTTGGCGTATTGCCACCATCCCCACATACCTCACACACATCATCACCCGCACTCCGCCTCACACTCGTGACCCTTCCTATCAAAGACGTCTCCCCGCTCAGCGCACCTCTCTGCACGCACGTCGCACGTGCCCGGGTGAACGAACCCTCTATCCAGCGAGAAAGAGAAAGAGACAGAGACAGAGAGAAGATGGACTTGGATCTGAACCTGAGGGAGGAGGCTCCCTCACATGGACTGCCCTCCGGAGGCTCCGCGGGCCTGCAGCCTCCCTCCTCTACTGCCCCAACCTCCGCTACTACTCCAACCGCCACCCGTGAGGCCACACGAGAGGCTCTCGACGAGGAGCTGGCCAGCCGCAGCGTAGCGGACGACCAGCGGGCGCGCTACGGCGCCTTTTCGTCCGGCGCCGCCGCCGCCGAGGGACCGTCAGACGCCGCCCAGCGGGCCGCGGCCGCCTTCCAGGCCTCGACCTACGGTACTGCCCCGATGGACCAACCCGCGGTCGACACCACTGTAAAGCCCGGCGAACTCTCCGGGCCGGCGGCGACGGGGGATCGAATGCCGGTGCCGCTGCAGCCGCGGCCCACGGTCTACGCCCAGTTCCAGGCCGCCGCCGGTGGTGGTGGCGGCGGCGGCGGAACAAGCGGGCTGGGCGTGCCGCTCAGACCGGCGGCGGGCAAGGCCCGGTCCAACTCGTGGTCGTACCCGGCCTCGGCCGTGGCGCCCTACTCCTACCCCTACGCGCCCTCGACCTCCGCCGGCACCAACATCGGCACGGGCATGCCCGCACCCGGCCCGCCCCAGCCGCGCGCCAACCGCACCTACCGCCAGCGCGGCGGCAGCCTCTCCTTCTCCAGCCCCGACGAGGCCATGCGACAGCAGTACCTCCAGCAGCAGCAGCAGCAGCAGCAGCAGCAGCAGCAGCCACAAGGGCCGCAGATGTTCCTCCCCTACCAGGCGCAACCCACATCACAGCAGCAGCAGCCGATGGTCCAGGACTCGTCGTTTCTGGCGTTCGGTGGCAGCG
>CACVKS010000002.1:0-57334 GCA_902749335.1 Acanthamoeba triangularis
GGCTTGCACGTTGCCTGACAGACTGTCGTGTGTTGTGGGTCTCTCTTCATCGTCTCTTCGCAGGCTTTCTTGGCCGACGTGCAGTTGATCAGGGCCAACGCGGAGGAGTACAACCCGCGCGACGACCCACACTTCCTCATCAGCAAGGCACGTGAAGCCTGCTCGGCAGACCCTCGTGCGGGGGACCTGGTCCTTGGGCTAACAACCATTAATTGGGTGCCAAACCTTTTTATTATTTTTATTTTAGGCGCGACAACTTGAGGACATGGTCTACGCGTTCGCCTATCGACTCAAGAAGCACGATGCCCGGCTCCTGGCCACGTGCGAGGAGATCGCTGCCCGCCCTGCTCCTCCCGCGCCTGCGCCGGCGACTACGGCCACGACGCCGACGGGTGCCACCCCAGCGACCTCGTCGGGTGTTGGATCGGCGATAGAACCGGCCAAGGACTCAGAAGCCGGCTCGAAAGAGTCCGACCAGATGGAGATCGAGGCGTCTGATTCTGACAACAACGCGGTCGCCAAGCAGACGGAGGCCTCGCAGTCGCAGTCGGAGAGCAAAGAGGGAGAAGAGGAATCGGAGGAGTCGAGCACGCCGGCGACAACTGAGAAACCGCGCACAGCAATGGAAACTGCACCGACGGAGACGTCTTCTGCGGCGGCAAGAGAATTGGCGCCAGCCTCAACGACGGCCACCACCACGAATACTACTCCTACAGAAGACGGCCACATGAATGGAAACGGAGAAGAGGAGGAGGAGGAGCCCAAGGAGAAACCCACCTTCGTGCTCGACAGGTACGGTCCAGCTTTTCTTGGTGAAATGCTACCACGAGCCCTCACGCGCTGCGTGGTGCTGCACTTTGCCGGTGCTACCAGGGAGAGGCTGGAGCGCCTGGGAGAGGAGGTGGTCATATGGACCGAGAGGTTCACTGTAGATAGCCTGCATGCGCTTCATGCCAAGGTTTACCAACTCATCCACCAGCATCGCCACGAGTGGGACAAGACCAGGCTCCTCGAGGTTCGACACATCACTGCCCATTCGCTCACAACCAGATCACTAACTCGCCCAAAACGTTTCTGGCTCTGTGGGGACTACAGGAGCTGATCAGGGCTATTCAAGACCACCCACCTCACTCTCAGCCTGTTGAGGACTCCCTCAGTGTGTCCCGTATTGAGACGTTTACAGCGTTGTAAAAACAGATTGCGGGAACGTGAATTCCTGACATACCGAAAGAACGATTGGCGGCAAAAACTTACCACCACTCGAGCGAAATTTCGGACGGGAAGTGATAGTGCTGCAACGCAAAGCCATTTCATTCAATTGAATGGATTTGTCGGGGCTACCCGTCTTATTGATGTGAATCGAGTCCCGCTACGCCATCAAGAACGAATGCACTCCGAGTTTGGCTTGCTTTTTCTCAGCTCGGGCCAAATTGCGTACCAGCTGGGCTGCAACGATGGATTCGTCCGCGAATCGGTCTTCATCGTTCTCTACACGCTTGCGGCTGCCTTCATACGTTTCCCCTTCTTAACTGATGCTTCAAAATCAAAGCTCAAACTACGGTACCGGCTTCATCTTTGCCCCCCCCCCCAAACAATTTGTGTAGCGCTAGTTATTCACCAACCCTTTATTGAACTTGCAGAAAGGATGGCCACAGCCGAAGCGGCGCCTTGCTGGGTCTTCTCCTTGTTCCCTTCGTACTCGCCGCGAAGCTGCACCTTGCCCACTCCACGCAAACCCAAGAGCCAACGCCGAGTAAGTCGTCTTCCCCTTGTGGCTCTTCTCCGTTGCACAGCTCTTGCGTTCCGTGGTTGGAGTGGGCTCCACTTACGTATCCTCGTGTTCGCCAGACGTAGAATACTACCAGCTCTACTTGTGGCTCAGCTTGGCGTGCGGTGTATGCGCCATCGTGTACGGAGCGTTGGCCCACCATAGCACCGCCCTGCTCGCTGCCCTGGGCACAGCGTGCGCTCTTCCCTACCTTCTCACCTCCATTCTCTCCGGTACGCGCCCCCGTTGCTACCCGTTGGTTTCTCTGGGATAGCGGGTCTTCCCACAGCTGTGATAGGTTCTCATACGATTTCTACTTGTTTGCCACCGCCCAACAGGTGTTGGCTGGCTCACCGCTGCCCCTCCACTCGTCCTCTTCTGCCTGGCGCTGTGGGCTCTGCTCACGCACTTCCCGCGGTCCTTTACCTTTGGCGAGGCTGCGGTGCTCGCGCAGGCCTTCTCCCTCTTCGTATTCGACGCTTTGTATTATACTCTCGCCTTTCTCCAAGTACGGCCCTCTCTGTCGTCGTTGTCTCTTCTGCTCTTGCTAACATCACTCTGCTGGACGTGAACTTTACAGCTTGATGTGGCGCCTTATTTGTCACAGCCTCGAGATGAGGTACAGATGTTTCTCACGGGCCTCATCCCCGGCATCCTGCTCTGCGGTACCGTGCTCTTCTCCACCATCCGCAAGAGCGCTCAGTTCTCGCGAGAACGAGACGCCTTCCTGTACTCCAAGATCAAGAACGCTGGCCTCGACAAGGGTGCCCTCTCTCCCACTCAAGTTATAGGTTTCCGAGGGTTGACTTATTGTGACCTTGGGCGGGGGACGGCAGGCTGGCAACTAGCCATCGGGTTCTATGCCGGCACGCTGGGTATCGTCGTGCTGTTCATCCACCCCTGGCTCTCCTACATGATCAACGGAAGGGAACCTATCATCTGGTCCGCAACTCTCTCTCTCTCTCTCTGCTAGCGCGTTGCTCTTCTCTGGCGGCCTCGCTGACCATTGGTTCCGCCAAAAACGCCTACAGGACGCTGCGCTTCGTGTTCGGAGAGCAGATGCGAATATTCATGTGTGTCTTTTGGGTGGGCGCACTCGGCGGCTGCCTGGCCCTGATCGAAAAGCTCAAGCTCATGTGGCCATCCATTCCGAACATCCTTGTCCGCAAGTACTTCCACGCCCTGTCGCTACTCCTCTTCATTCCCGCCATCCTTTTCGAGGTACGCGTTGCCCGCCCCCAAAAATCGCACACTGTGCCGCCACCTAACTAGTCGTTCGCCGCCATGCAGCTCCAATTCATGAAGTTGAGCTTCGGTGTGGCGCTGGCCGGCCTGATCTTTGTTGAATATTTGCGCTTGGGCAAGATAGCTCCTCTGGGTACCTCTCTTCCCTCTTCCCAGCGATAGTGCCTGTACTCGAGTAACGCGCAGCATGACGCAGGGGAGAAGATCGACAGTTTCATGCGCACGTTCATCGATGAGCGGGACGCCGGCTCGCTCATTCTCACCCACCTCTATCTCCTGGTGGGTTGCGCTGCACCCGTGTGGCTCTACACGCCCGCCAACCCCAGCGAAGGTACCTTGAGTGTATCACGCTCGCACGCTATTGCTTGGCCTAATCAAGTGGCCTCCTGGTGATATTTGGATGACAGATGCCCACTTCCTGCTGCCCTACCTGGGCGTGCTGCTGGTGGGCCTGGGCGACTCGTTCGCGTCTCTGGCGGGGATGTACCTCGGGCGGATCAAGTGGCCCCACACCAAGAAAACCGTCGAAGGCACCGCGGCGGCTGTGGCGGTCGTGCTTCTGGCGGGGCTGCTGCTTTCGTTATGCTATCCATTCGCCAGCTTATCTTTTAGCCAGGCACGTACTGTCAACCCCACCTTCTTCCTCGTTCGTTGCTCACGTGAGCTTTCCTCTTCATTGGTGTGGTTTTTGATGAACTGGCAGTGGCTCGGCTTCGCGTGGGCGGTGACGTGTGGTTGCCTGTTGGAGGCCTTCACCACGCAGATTGACAACCTGGCGCTTCCACTCTACGCCTATGCCGTGCTGTGCTTCTCGCTCGCCGCGTAAGCGCTTATCAGGCAGAAGCATACACACGCACACCCTCTTGGCTGAGATCGGCTCTTGCGTTGCGCAACAACTCATATTAATTATTTATGGCCATCAAGGCCACACCTTCACCTTCTTTCTCGCCAACGCGGAAAGATCACCTTCACCTTCCTTCTCTCGCTGGGTTTGCCAGCCTCGCCAACGCAGTTAGATCGGAAAATTGTCAAAAGAAAATGATTTTCTTTTTCAAACCTTTCGTAGAGGCTGAGATGCAGAGGCTGGGCACCCACCTGCGTGCAGGACAGCCGGCAGCGGGCTTACGGGCGACGGGGTGGCATGGAAGCAAAATGATGGGTAGAAGCTCGTGCTTACCGTTGGGGACGGCACGAATGGGGTGGCTAGGCGGCCATTCCATTCAATCTCGGAGTCTCATCTCGAGCGCGTCGTGGAGTATGCCAGCACAACTTAATCGATTCTTTGCGACAAAGCCACCATCGTCAGCCGCCACAAAGAAGCCACGAAGTGGTCCGCCGCGTTCCTCATCCTCCCGGAGTGGCCGTACACGATCATCTGCTCCACCACCCCCGAGGGCGACCCACGATGCCCCTGCGCCTCGCCGCGCTCCTCGACCACCAACGCCACCCAGCAGCCGAGCTGCTGGTGCCGCTGCCGGGCGTGCACGCAGGGAAGGCCAAGCCTCCAACACGCCGCAGCGACCACCCAACACGAGGGGCGAGGGCATCTCTGAGCACAAGGGCAGGACCCTGGGCAGGGCACCCGAGGGACAGCAGAAGGAGAGCGAGGACCGCCGGAGGCTGGCGGTCCTGTCGCCCGAGCTGCAGCAGGCCTTCGACGAGATGAAGTTCCCTGGCGGCTTCACCGACATCCAGTACTACGGCATCCCCGAAGTGCTCAAGCGGAAGGACACCATCCTCGCTTCGCAAACTGGTTCACTTGCTTTCTTTGTCTTCTTCTTCTTCTTCTCCGTGTCATGCGCTAAGCTTTTCCTTGCACGTGGTGCAGGCACGGGCAAGACGCTGGCCTATCTGCTGCCGCTGGTTCAGCTCCTGCACGCCGACGAGAAGGCCGGCATGCAGACCGAGCTCAGGAGGCCGCCCTGTCTCATCCTCCTGCCCAACCGCGAACTGTCCAAGCAAGTGCTGGTGCGCTACATATCCCTCCACACCTCTTCCTGTCCTGAGTTGACCGAGCGCCTTTTGTGCTCACTGACTTTCTCACTCTGTGCGGTGGAATGTCAGTCGGTGGTGAAGAGTCTATCGGGCCACGTAAAGCTGCGTTCAGCTGGCATCACATCGGGCGTGAAGCTCAAGATTCAGAAGGAGTCTCTGGCCTCGCCCGTGGACATCCTCGTCTCCACCCCGGGCCGCTTCCTGCAGCACTTTGAGGATGGTACCCTCTTTTCCCTTCCCCCTCCCCTTTTCTAGTCCTGCCAAGCTTTGACTTTTCACTGTGCCTGTCTTCCGTAGAGCGAGTGTTTCTCTCTGAGTTGCGATACCTCGTTGTCGATGAGGGCGACACGCTATTCGACAAGACGTTCAAGGAAGACATTGTACGCGACCACCTACTCTCCTTCTTTTCCTTCCTGTTTGATTGCTCCACACCGGACTCTCCAGAGTCTTACCCACACACACGCAACCAACCAACAGGAGAAGATGCTGGATATTGTGAGGAAGCGGATCGCAAAGAAGGGCGACAGGCCGCCACAGACCATTGTGGTCACCGCCACTGTCACGGCCGACCTCTCCGATGCCATCAACACTCACTTTCCGGTACCGGCCTACTATACCTTCCCAACAGGGCCGTGGGCCATGCAGGGCCTTCGGATGCACTCACAACCGTGCAATCCGTGATCGCGTCGCTTCTTCCTCTTAGACTGCGACCCTCGTTGCCACGAGCGGTCTCCATCGCCCACTCCCCAGGTTGAAGCATGAGTACGTCAACATTACCACGAACGACAAACACGGTACGCAGGCCTTTGCACTCGGCTCGACTTTGCTTACAAAACCAGCTAACGTCAGGGGTCTCTCACACACGCATACGCACCACCGCGCACAAACACACCACGTATATCTTCTCTACTCCAGAGCCGTTGCTGAAGGTTCTGCTGGGAAGCAAGAGCGGAGGTGGTCGAACGATCGTGTTCTGTAACGACATGCAATCGGCGCGATCCACGCACCACTTCCTCACAGAGCAAGGATTCAACGCATCCTGCATGCACTCGGGTGCGTCGCCTCCGCCACAATTCGTTTGGCATCTTTTCAATCGCAACCTCGAGGTGTCACATCACACCCGGCTGTCCGCTTACGTCTTCCGTCTTCGTATCGTAGGGATTCTGCCAAAGCGGAGAGCCGAGTACTTCGAGCAGTTCGCGTCGGGCGAGTGCCCGATCCTGGTGTGCACGGACATCGCCTCGCGCGGACTGGACACCACTGCGGTACGCCCTCTCTGTTTCCCAAGCCCATAATGCCGATCGGCCTTTGACGGGCTGGCCCGACACCGCACGGCAGGTGGACCACGTCGTGCTGTTCGACTTCCCTGACACCGCCACGGGCTATCTGCATCGTGTCGGCCGCACGGCTCGCGGTGGCCGCAGGGGCCGCGTCACTTGCCTTCTGAAGAAAGGTTCGTCTTCGGCTTCTTCTTTGTGTTGTGTGGTGTGTGTTGCGCGTTGTGTGTTTCCGTTAACTTGCAACATGGAGCTGACTACTGTGCACACAGGAGAGAAGGTGTACGCCGAGGCGATTGACCTGGCCAACACGAAGCAGGTCAGCCTCAGCGAGGTGATGCCGTACTTCAGCAAAACAAACCCGGGGAAGCGCGAGCGGCTCGCCCAGTGGCTCGATCCCCTCGCCCTCCTGCCCGATCAGAAGAAGAAGCAACAGCAACAGCAGCAACAGAAACGCAAGTAAAGACATCAGTTCACAGGACGTCTGTACCCACCGTAAATTGGCCTCCTCGCGCAGCCGAGGGTGGACAACGACGAACGGGCACCGTGGTGGGGTGAGTGGTGAGCTGGCTATGACCACGTCAAGGAGAGGTCGCTTCGTGTACGCCCGGTACGGCGTTGGCCCTGCCTTCTACGCCAATTTGTGGGCAGGGCGCCGACGTTTCTCGCGAGGCCAAGCGAGCAGTAATACAACCACCGCGTTGAAGAAGCGTACAAGCAAGAGGATGCAACAGTTGCAGAACTATATTGACGGCCAGTTCGTGGACCCCCAGAACGGCAAGTTCGTGCCAAGCTTCAACCCGGCCACGGGCGAGCCCTTCCTTCAGGTGCCCGATTCGGATGCTGAAGATATCGATGCTGCGGTGGAGGCTGCCAAGAAGGTGCGCCCCCTTCTGTGTTGCCCCACAGCCTGTTTCCATCCACTGTTTGGCGTTGCCAACAAGCCTCGCAGGCCTTCCCAGCGTGGTCACGCACCTCGGCAGAGCAGCGAGCGAAGATCATCAACAAGATCGCCGATCTGATTGAGGAAAATCTGGAAGAATTTGCTGAGGCCGAATCGAAGGACAATGGCAAGACCGTGGCGCTGGCCAGAACGATGGACATCCCTCGTGCCGTCGCCAACTTTCGTTTCTTCGCCTCGGCCATCCTCCATCACGAGGAGAGCTCGACCACCATCGAGGGCGCCATCAACTACACCATAAGGAGTCCCATCGGCGTGGCCGGTCTCATCTCTCCCTGGTTCGCAGCCGCTCCTCCCCTTTCAAAGGCTGCCCTTCATCTCTTTAAACTCATCTCAGAGACCTTCACCACAATCCTTTTCAGGAACCTCCCCCTCTACCTCCTCACGTGGAAGGTGGCGCCCGCCATGGCGGTGGGCAACACGGTGGTGGCCAAGCCCTCGGAGATGACCTCGCTCACGGCCTGGATGATGTGCCGCCTGTTCGAGAAGGCCGGCCTGCCCAAGGGCGTCGTCAACATGGTCTTCGGTCGAGGTGCGCTCCGCCCAGCACTCAGCGCTTGCGCTGCACTCAACTTACCGCCAATCGACACCACACGGCACACAGGGCCGACGGCTGGCGCGGCGCTGGTGAGGCACAAGGACGTGCCCCTGATCTCCTTCACCGGCGGCACCAAGACGGCGCAGCACATCATCACCGACTCCGCGCCGCAGTACAAGAAGCTTGGCCTGGAGCTCGGCGGCAAGAACCCCAACATCATCTTCGACGACGCCGACCTCACCCAGGCCGTGCCCACCAGGTACATACAGACCGCACCACCAACCGCTTTCACTCCCATTGCGTGTTGTTGCTAACATCATCGATCTCTCTCAATCTAGCGTGCGGTCCAGCTTTGCCAATCAGGGCGAGATCTGCCTGTGCGGCTCGCGCATCTTCGTGCAGAAGGGCATCTACGACAAGTTCGTCCAGCAGTTCGTCGAAGCTGCCAAGCAGATCAAGGTACACAACCTTGTATAGTTGTGTGCGTGTGTCGCAGAAGCTCACGATGAATGTGCAGGTGGGCGACCCTAAGGACCCGAGCTCGACCATGGGAGCGCTCGTCAGCCAGGAGCATCTGGCCAAGGTGAACTACTACATCGACCTCGCGCGGGAGGAGGGTGGCTTCATCGCGCTCGGAGGCGACAAGCCCCAGCTGCCCGATGAGCTGTCGAAGGGTACGCGGGGCGCGATCCGTAACTGTTGCCACAACGCAACGCAACGCGCACGAACTAACTCCATTCTAATCGTGCGGCGGTGGCTGCGATGCAGGCTACTGGCTCAACCCGACCATCATCACCAACATCCCCTACACCAGCCGAGTCCAACAGGAGGAGATCTTCGGCCCGGTGGTGCGCGCCCTGCGTTTGGCTGAGACTGGACGGCCTTCTATGAGGTGGTGGAGGTGGTGGTGAGCTAACGCAAGAGGCGGGGTGCTGTCCAGGTCACTGTCACGCCGTTCGAGACGGAGGAGGAGGCCATCGAGATGGCCAACAGCGTCGAGTACGGTCTGGCCTCGAGCGTCTGGACGGAGAACCTCAAGCGCGCCCACAGGGTCGCGCAGGAGATCAAGAGCGGCACCGTCTGGGTGAACACCTGGCTCAAGGCATGTCTACACTCTACCATATGGACTTCCATGACCGAGGCACCACACTAACGTCAATGTGGATGTGACGATGCCAGCGTGACCTGCGAGTGCCCTTCGGCGGCATGAAGCACAGCGGCATCGGGCGAGAGGGCGGCGACCACTCGATCGATTTCTACACCGAGCAGAAGACCATCTGCATCGCGCTCTGAGCCTTCCACCAAACGCCACCAACTCGCCCCTGCTTCCACCCCGCCGACGAAATGAAGCGAGCGCACCGGGCGGACCTGGCGAGAAGAAGAAGAGACGAGAAAGAAACGAGAAGCAGTCGGAGAAAGTGAAGGTCTTTGGCCGAACCATAAGCGGGGACGGAGCGGGTGGCGTACAAGGCGCGCAGTAGAGGAAGATGAAAAATTGTCTTTGTTAAACCTTAGACTGCAACATCAGTATATATTACTGCTAATGGGCCGTGACGATACGCCACTCGTCTCCAGACGTGTTTCTCGTCTCGCTCTCGGGCTCCTCCCCACTGGCTGTGTGAGGTGTTGCGGTCCTTGGCGGCCAATGCGCCCGCAGCTGGAGGTCGTGGTGTTCCGCGTGCGATGCTGGGTCTGTCTGAATGTTGGCACAGATAGCTGAGCCCATTCTCTCTTCTTCTTCAGTTCCAATTCAATTGACAAGCAAGAAACCATCACAACAATGATAAGCGTTGTTGTTGTTGGCCAACATAGCAAGAGCTTAAGCTTTGAACCAAGAGCTGTGATCATGAGGACTCGCCTTGCACTCGCTGATGGCCTGGGCGAGAAGGGTGACGAAGCGAAGGACATCGGAGAAGGAGTTGTAGAGGGGCGCCGGCGCGATGCGGATGACGTCGGGCTTTCGCACGTCGACGATGACGCCCTTCTGYGCGAGCTTCTCGTGGACGCGCTCCACCGCCACTGAGAACTTGACCGACAGCTGGCAGCCGCGCTGCGCCACCTCGCGGGGCGTGAAGATGTGGATGTCYGMCGCGAGCTTCTCCAGGAGCAGCATCTCCAGGTAGGCCGTCAGCAGCACKGACTTGGCGCGCAGCTTCTCCATGCCGCCCGCCTCCTCGAACACCTCCAGGCTCGCGAACAGCGTCGCGCACTGCAGCACCGGCGGATTCGACAGCCGGAAACCGAAGGCGCCCGGCTCGGGGTCGAAGGGCTGGTTCATGTCGAACCGGGTCTTGATCGTGTGGCCCCACCAGCCGCCGAACCGGTGCAGGTCCTTCCGGTGCGCGTGCCTCTCGTGCACAAACACGCCCGCAATGCCTCCAGGCCTATGTGTGCGCAAACCACGGYGTGTGAGCCGGCACACAACGCGCGACACGACACACGACACGCGACACGCGACAACACACGCACCCAGAGTTGAGGTATTTGTAGCTGCACCAGCAGGCCCAATCGACRCCCCATTCGTGGAGCTTGAGCACGACGTTGCCGACGGCGTGGGCGAGGTCCCACCCCACGATGCAGCCCTTGCTGTGGCCCGCGGCCGTGATCTTCTCGATCTCAAAGAATTGACCTGACACGACACACGCACACGGCACGGCACGGCACGACACGACACACGCACGACAACAGCCACACGGTGAGCGAACGATGGCGCGGGGCGGTGAACGAATGGGTACGGTACCGGTGTAGTACTGGACGCCGCTGAGCAGGACGAGGGCGATGCTGTCGCCCTCCTTCTCGATGGTGGCGATGATGTCCTCCGTGCGCAGCGTGGTCTCCCCCTCGCGCGGGTACAGCTGGATCAGCGACGTGCTCGGATCGTAGCCGTGGAACCTGATCTGCGTCTCCACCGCRTACTACACCACCGCACACGCACACACACGCACCACCGCACACGATGTCAGTTCAGGAATGTGGGGAATGCGTGCGTGCGTGCGGGCTGGCTGGAGTTGGGGTACCCAGTCGGAGGGGAAGGAGCGGCCCTCGATGAGGATCTTGTGGCGCTGGGCGGTCGGGCGGTAGAAGGGGACCATCATGAGGTGCAGGTTGACCGTCAGCCCGTTCATGATCGCCACCTCGAGCGGCAGCGCGCCCACCAACCGCGCCGCGCGCGCGTGCACGTTCTCGTCGGTCGTCAGCCACGGCTCCACCTTCTTCCCCCCGGCCACGGCCACGGCCACGTCATCGGCAGCGGTGAGCGGGGAGTGGAGGAAGTGGCCCTCGACGCCGCGCTTGTGCCACTCGTCGAGCTCGTAGAGGACGTAGCGGCGGGTGCGGGCAGGCTGGAGGCCCAGCGAGTTGCCGCAGAAGTAGAGAGCGGGGCCGGAGGCGGGGTCGTCGGCGTGGGCCAGCGGGAAGAGGAAGCGGTCGCGCATGGCGGCCAGCGGGTCGCGGCGGTCGAGCTCGGTCGCCAGCGCGGCGTCGCTCAATTGAAGACCACCGAGCTCGGCGGCCACCGCCTTCAGCGCCCCGTGCGGGTCCACCTCCWCCGCCCCGGCCTGCTGCACGTGCTGTGTCGCCTCTACACATGATAAAAAGTATAAATTACGATAAAATCTTCCAATGCATTGACAGAGAGCCTTAAGAGCATTTAAGGCGAGACGTACCCATGAGTTGATAAGGTCTTCGCCTTTGTTGATCTGAAGAGGAACAATAATAAAAGTCAAGAATTTCTTTTACTTTTCTTCATCATTATCGATTATTTTCAAGAAGTGATTTTTCGTGGCGTTTCCGAAGGAAACGAAATATTTCTTTTTCTTGTTTTTTCATTTTTTTTTGATCGCAGATCAAATCGAACAGTCAATCGAGAACTGCGCCAGGGCCGCGAACTATGGACTGGGAAGGGCAGGAGGAGAAGAGGGAGACCGCACCGGCATTGACGGTGCGCCGATCGGTCACCATCGATGTGTCGGACAAGGTCCACCTTGAGGCCTCCCTCGCCAAGCCCAAGCAACAATCGCCCAACAAGAACCACACATCATCCTCAGCTTCGTCTGCTGTTGGCGAGGCGGAACGAGAAGGCGGGGAGGGGCGAGAACCGTACTATTACCACAGCAATAGCAGCGGTCGAATCAGGAATGCGAAGGTGGGCATAGTGATTACCCATCCGCACCCCATGCTGGGGGGCAACATGCACAACAACGTCGTGGTCGCCCTCTTCAAGCGGTTCGCCCCTCTTCAAGACATTTATTTATTTTATTTTATTTTATTCATTTATTAATTATCCTGAAGTTTTTATTTATTATATTTATTATATTTTTATCACTGTAGGTTCGCACAGGAGGGCTTCTGTGTGGTGCGGTTCAACTTTCGAGGCACGGGCCGCTCCACCGGCAGCAAGACCTGGAGAGGTGCTTCTACTACTACTACTTCTTACCTCCACCCCGCCTTCATCCGCAACCGTTGTGGCTCCCTGTTGCTGTTGTCGTATTCTCTCCGATCCGCGCCTCCACAACTGCGCTGACGCTCTTCGTGTCGTGTGCGGTATTGACGCGTCGTGTGCCGTGCCGTGCCGTGTGCGGGTGGTGCAATGGTGGGTGTGTCTTTGTTCGCAGGGAGCGGGGAGAGGGAAGACGTGGTGGCCGTCTGTAGATATTTGCAGTCCGAGTGTGGCGTGGAGGCGGTGTACCTGGTCGGGTACTCCTACGGTTCGGCCATCGGCTGCTCCGTTGTAAATGATGTGGATATTATCAAGGTACTACCACACACCAACTCCTCCTGCTCCTGCTCCTCCTCATCCTGCTTCTGGGGTTGACCTGATGACGACGTGGTGATGGTGACGATGGCGGTGGTGGCTGGCCACGTGCAGGGGTGCATAGCTGTTTCGTATCCCTTCGGCGTGCTGACGTGGATATTGATGGGCCATCTCCTGAACCTGGCCAAGACGGAGAAGCCCTGCCTGTGGGTGATCGGCACCGAAGATAACTTTACCTCCGTCTCTCGGTTCCGACAGAGGTACCCATGACGCTCACCGCAACACGCATGACACACGACCCACACACACGACACACACGGAGGCTAATCTTCAACGGCAGTGTGAAGCCGTTGGCGCTGATGGGTCTGGCGGAGGAGGAGGACTTCACGAAGTGGAAGAAGGCAGCGGCGGAGGAGCAGTCGACGTTGGGGGAATTGAACCCGTACACGGCGGAGTACTTCAGGGACCGGCCCCAGACGACGGTCGTGGTGTCCGGGATGGACCACTTCTGGTTCGACGACGAGGACGTGCTGGCCGACATCTGCGTGGCCTGGGTGCAGGCCCGACTCGGCGACCTCGAGGCGGCGCGGGAGCAGCCACTGGAGGGCGATGATGCCATCGAGCACCACCAGCCCCAGCAGCAGCAACGACAACGACATCAGCACACCGGGCAGAAGAAAGACGACCTCTCCGAAGAGAGCCACAGCAGGCTGTGACTCACCCTCGTCTACCGCAAACGTTCTCTCTGTCACTCCTTCATGAGGCCACCAACCTTGAAACAACTGCCACATGTGGTGCATTACGCACGACACACGACACGGCACACGCGGGGGAGAATGTTGACCACTCAACATTCTCCACAGGCAATTCCGGACTTGAGTAACGGAAGCAAGAGAAAGGGCTCCGGATAKTGYCRCTGTCGGGTCGAGCTCATTCTCAAAACTCTTGCCTCTTGGTCATGATGCGCTCCTCCGTTCGCCGTTGCCAGCCCCAGCGCGTGGCTTCCCTCACTGCCACGTCTGCCCAGCTCAGGTAGATTAACAATGRCTGTTTCRTTCATTTTTACATTTACAAAAAAGTAATCAACTTGACCCCCTCTATTCATGCCGCCGGTTCGATTGAYAAATTTGCAYTCAAWTGTGGGGGCGCAGCGCGAGAGGKCTCAATGTGTCGGCCCAGGCCGCACTGAGCACGAAGGTGAATCGGCTGGAGATGCCGCCGACCGACTTCAAGCCCATGCCCTACACGGGTCCGAGCTTCGACGAGGTCAAGGCCCTGCGCGCCCAGCACATGCCGTCGGCCATCTTCGCCTTCTACAAGAATCCCATCATGCTCGTCGAGGGCAAGATGCAGTACATGTGGGACGAGAAGGGCCGCCGCTACCTCGATCTCTTCGGCGGCATCGTCACCGTCAGCGTGGGCCACTGCCACCCGCGCGTCACCGAGGCCGGCGTCGCYCAGCTCAAGAAGCTCCAGCACTCGACCACCATCTACTACAACCCKGAAGTCGCCCTCTTCGCCAAGGAGCTCGCCGACCGCCTCCCCTCCCAGCTCAGCGTCGTCTACTTTGTCAACTCGGGCTCCGAGGCCAACGACCTCGCCATGCTCATGGCCCGCGCCGCCACCGGCAACTTTGACTTYGTCGCCCTCCGCAACGGCTACCACGGCATGAGCATGAACACCATGGGCCTCACCGCCCTCCACACGTGGAAGTACAACCAGCCCCAGGGCTTCGGCATCCACCACGCCGTGTGCCCCAACACCTACCGCGGCCCCTACGGCCCCGACGAGCCCGACGTCGCCCTCAAGTACGCCAGCGACGTCGCCGACATCATCCGCTCCTCCACCTCYGGTGCGCWCACAACCGCACACACGAGACACACACGAGCACATGGGGCTGACGGTGGTGGTGGTGGTGGTGGTTAGGTCGCGTGGCGGGCTGGATCTCGGAGACGATCCAGGGCGTGGGCGGCACGGTGGTCCTGCCCGACGGGTACCTCAAGGAGGTCTACAAGACGGTGCGCGGCGCCGGCGGCGTCTGCATCGCCGACGAGGTGCAGACCGGCTTCGCCCGCCTGGGCTCCCACTACTGGGGCTTCCAGACCCAGAACGTCATTCCCGACATTGGTACTCTCTCTCTCTCTCCCCCTCTCTTGCTTCATCGCACACGTGTGCGGTTGTGCGTGTGCGGTGTGTGCCACGTGACTGATCAACGACACGCGACGCGTCTGCAGTGACGATGGCCAAGGGCATCGGCAATGGTGCGCCTCTGGCGGCGGTGGCGACGACGCCCGAGATCGCGGAGACGCTCAAGCAGCGCGTGCACTTTAACACCTACGGCGGCAACCCGGTGTCGTGCGCCATGGGCCGCGCGGTGCTCAAGGTGGTGGACGAGGAGGGCATCCAGCACAAGGCCCTCTCGCACGGCGCCTACTTCACGCGCGGACTGAACGAGCTCAAGAGGCGGTACCCGATCATCGGCGAGGTGCGGGGCAAGGGCCTCATGCTGGGCGTGGAGCTGGTCAAGGACCAGACCACCAAGGAGCCCGCCACGGCCGAGACGGCCGACATCTTCGAGCGSGCCAAGGACATGGGCCTCCTCATCGGCAAGGGCGGCCTCTACGGCAACGTCTTCCGCATCAAGCCCCCCATGTGCATCACCAAGCACGACATCGACTTCTCGCTCGAGGTGCTCGACCAGGCCTTCAAGGACAGCGCCAAGGCCATGTAAAAAACACATGAAGATGATGGTGATGGTGATGCACCACAACACGACACCAACAGCTACAAACGAAGCGAATGCATTTGGGTTCCTGGACAGGCATGGAATGTACCATCGAGACATCGAAGGTGGCGGTGGTGGTGGTGGTGTGGTTAGAAGGGGGAATATCCCATGCCGTAGCCGAACATCCTCTTGAGGCGTTCGAAGATGTTCTCCCGCCAGGCCTGCTGAGTGCGCTCTGCTTCAGCTTCGGGGACGCCCACCTGCGTCAGTTTCATGTCACAGCCCTTCCTGCCCTCGCTCAGCTCGATCGTCACCGTCGAGTAGTGGCCTAGAGATGATGGCACACTAGGCCACGTGAGTGGATGGTGATATCGAATCAGCCCAGCCCCCACCGCCATGCACCACTGTGTACGTGTGTGGTGGGACGTGTGTGTGTGTGTGCGATGCGTGCGTGTGGTTGGGCGTACCCTCGGGCCAAGTGCTGGTTCTCCACTTCTGGACGATCCTTTCGTTGGGGACGAGCTGGACAAACTCGCCGGTGACGTTGCCGCCAAAGAGGGCGAACTTGCCGCCCTCCTTGGTCTCCATCTGGGCGCTGCTCTGCGTGTAGGCCTCGACTCGCCGCGGGTCCATCAGGGCCTCGTAGATGTCGCTCGGCCGCGCGCCAAACTTGTCGTTGAACTCCACCTTGGTGGTCTTGGCGCCACTCGCCGAAGAGGAAGAGGCCGTAGCGGTCGGCGCGGGTGTGGTAGTCGTGGCCTGGCCATCATCACAGAAAACGCAGCGTCAGCAGACGCAGGAGAAGAAGAAGAGAAGACACCGTTAGCCGATACGTACGGCGTGGCTGGGGACTGGGGCGGGGGCGGGCTTGGGCGAGTCAGCAGTGGTCTGGGTCAGAGGCTTGACCTCCTTCACCTCCTGCAGGTACCCACGCATGCCTGGGCCACACGAAACAAGGAAAGAAAAATTAATCAAAACGATAAAACAAAAAGAAGGCGTGTAGACGACTCGGGGGTACACGCACCCCTGAACTCCTCGATGAGGGTCTCCAGCAGCTTCCTGACCTTGGAGATGCCCTGGTTGGCCACCAGCTGCCTGACGGTGTGCTTATCGGCCGCCTTGGTGACGTTCACCCTGATCTAAAGAAGAGTAAAAGATTTTTAAAAAAATGATTTAAAATAATCAATCTAAGGTGGTCCAAAGGGCGCAGCATGTGGCTTTACCTCGTGCTCATCCATGTCGTTCTCGAACGAAATCTCAGGCATGTCAAAGTTGCCCTCCACCTTGTCGCCCTTGATGGTGCCTGGTTTGGTAGAAGCAACGCATATGGATGAATGGGAGATTTTTGTTTAAATGACAGTGGCAGAGTGTGGGTGCTTACCGCTCCACTTGAGCTTGATCTCGAACTCGAAGAAGTGGAAAATCTTGCCCTTGCGAGTGTTAATGTGGCATTCGCCGTTCATCGTATCGACCTTGGTGATCTTTACCAGGTCCTCTCCATTTTCAATGATCTTGGCACCCTCGAAAAGCTCGGGCATGCGCTCCTTCGCCCATGGCATGCAGTTCTTTTCAGTCCTGTGATGTGGAGCAAAATGCAACAATCAGAATCGAGCTCAGATGGAGATGAGAAAAATGAGGATCAAATTTTCTGCGGTGCACGCACCAGTGCCAGTTGTTGACGTTCGTGCCATCAGCCCGCTCGGCCACAATCCACCTCGGGTCGGTCTCTCCTACCTTGGCCATGTTCAGACGTCACGTTGTTGTTCGATTGTGTGCCCACCCCACTGAAAAATGCAGTTGTTTTGTTATCTCTCCGCCACTCCGCCGCATTATTCGCATATTTTGAAGAAATGCCGAAATTTCAGGCCAAGTGCACGGATTTTATTTGGGGTTTTTTATGAGCGCTGTGCTTGTGCTGTGTCACTTTACTTTGGTGAAGAGTATCTCCTTGACCAGCTTGGCGCCAGGTTGACGGCCGTAGGTGAGGGCTTGCGCGCTTCGTTCGTCGGCGGCGACGCCCAGCATGTCGAGCATCTTGGCCGCCGACCGCGGCACGATGGGCTGCAGCAGGAGCGCCGACAGCCGGGCGGCCTCGAGCGCCACGTACAGCACCGTCTCGCATCGCCGGGGGTCGGTCTTGCGCAGTTTCCACGGCTCGTTGTCCTGCAGGTACTTGTTGGCGTCGTAGAGGATCTCGAATATGGCGCTGATGCCCGGCCCGAACTCAACGTTGGTGTAGTGCTCGGCTACCCGATCTTTGAGTTGAGGACGTGTGAGTGCGAACCCATGGGCCATGGATYGAGGAGMAAGCTTAGGTACCGGGGAGACGCTGCATTCGRTCYACRAAGGCCTGGTCGTCGGCTGTGAGATCGCCGCACGCGGGGACGAGRCCCGCTGGGTTGAGGCTCGGGGCCGTAAGGCGCGCAAACAGGTTGCCTGCGCGAGCGCGARCGCAAACACAACGCAGTGAGACACMTGAAGTGCGTCGTAGGCTATGCAYGAGRGYCAATCRTACCGAGTGTGTCRGCAAGGTCATTGTTGAGCTTGGYKACGAGCGTCTCGTGGGAGAAGTCGCCGTCATCCACCATGCCACCGTCGCGCAGCAGGAAATATCGTACGGGGTCAAGTCCGTACTTGCTAATAATCTGCAGAAATGGGCAGCGAGCGATCAGAGACAAGTTTGGTGTGCGTGCCGTGTTGTGCGTGTTCCTGTACCTCATTAGGCGTGACGACATTGCCCAGGCTCTTGGACATCTTGTGCCGGTTCACAGTCCAGTGGGCATGGGCCACGATCCTCTTCGGCAGGGGCAGTTCGGCGGCCATCAGGAACGCAATCCAGTAGATGGTGTGGAAGCGGATAATGTCCTTTCCGATGACGTGGTAGTCGGCCGGCCACGCGCTCGAGGGAGGGACCGACATCGCCGCGGAGGCCTCGCCGCCCCAGGGGAAACCGGCTGCGGTGAGGTAGTTGGTGAGTGCGTCGAGCCAGACGTAGATGGTGTGTTGGTCATCGCTTGGCACCGGGATGCCCCACTTGATTCTGCTTCCAATTCGCGAGATGGACAGATCCTGTAACTCTCTTTCCTGTGCAGTGATCATATAAGGTCGAGGGCACCCACTGCCACGACACGCACACGACACACGATACACGGTACGTACCCGCAAAAGGCCAAACAGCTCGTTGGCTCGCACGCGAGGAATGACGGAGCCGCCTTGGTCCGTGTTTTCCAACCAACGAAGCAGTGGCTGCTGGAAGGCCGACAGCTTGAACTTGTAGTTCTCCTCGACCACCCATTCCACCACATGCCCGCTCTCCAGCGAGACCTTGCACGGGTTCCCCTGCTTGTCCACCCCTGGTTGTTCAACACGTCAGCAGTTGCCAAGGCCTAGCGGTGCCGCTTTGCTATCATGACAGGTGGCATTACCGTCGGTCACTTGCACGGGCGTGAGGAAGGCTTCGTCAGACACACAGTACCACCCCTCGTACTTGCCCTTGTAGATGTATCCTCGATCCTGCACTCATTGTCAGAGCAAGCTGGCGGCTGTGTGTTGGGCTTGCGAGTAGTTCTTACCTCGAGCAGCTTCCACAGCGCGTGCACGGCCTTTTTGTGGCGCTCCTCGGTGGTGCGGATGAACTGGTCGTTGGAGATGTCGGCCTGCGCCATCAGGCTCCTGAACTCTTCCGACACCTCGTCGCAGAACTGGGCAGGCGTCTTTCCCTTCGCCTTTGCCGCCTCTTGTATCTGCACCCCCAACACCCACAACCACGCCGTATTTTTGTTTTTATTATTTATGAATTATTGTTTCATAAATAATTGGTAATAGAAATGATAATAATAATAAAGTGGAGGCACCTTGAGGCCGTGTTCGTCGGTGCCGGTGACGAAGAGAGTGGTGGCGCCCAGCATGCGGTGCCAGCGGGCCAGGGCATCGGCCACGAGCGCCGAGTAGAGGTGTCCGATGTGTGGGCTCCCGTTGACGTAGAATATGGGCGTGGTCACCATCACGGGCTTTTTGCTGCTGCTGGCCGATGTCGTCGTCTGCAGTGATCTGGAGTGTATGCACGCCACAGCGCTCGGATAGCACGTTCGAAGCCAGGAAGATGGCGAAGGCGACATCGCGCGTGCGCCAGAGCGGGATCGAATTAATCCGTTTAAGCGAGAGAGGGAAGACATGGCTGGGCTCGGCGAGAGCGGCAACGAGGAAGGAACGGCCCAACGAAGAGCATAGCCGGCCGATGGGGAGGGAGCCAGGATGGCTGCATATCTGCTGGTTGCTTTGCGCATCTTGATTTATCGACCTCAAAGTGAAAAAGAAAAGAAAATCGAGAAAAAAACGAGTGCTGCAAGAGAAGAAGAGCCACACGTCTTGTGGCGTGCGACACGAGCGACGGTGGTAGAGCGCCACTCTAGTGCAGCAGCGTAATCTTCCTCATCCCTCCCGGCTCCTCATCACGATTCCCAATTTTGCGAGTATATCGATTCAAAGGATCAGAGAGGAGCTGAAGAATGCAGGCAATTGTGCGGGGGCTGTTTACTTCCCTACAAAAGCACATGGATGTGTACCACTGGATGCTTAGAGTCGAGCACTACGTCGGGCTTGGGGTGAGCGGATTCAAGCTGGTAGGGCACTGGCTCCACGTGCCCATCCTCTGCCTCATGGCTGCCTTCGCAGTCTACGTCGTGGTCTACCACCTCTGGTGCTGGCGCGAGCGCGGCCGCCTCCTCGACGCCACGCAATACGCCTCCACGTCTCATGGTCTCGTCGAGTACGTCGATCTACTCACCTTCTCCCGTTCTTCACTTCCCTCTCAGCACCCACGCTGAGCCACCACATGTGCAGGTACAAGTGGTATGGTTCCGGTCCTGTTGTGCTCGTGCTTCACGGTACCCATGTCTCTCGCTGCATTGTGTGTTATCGGCTCAACGATTGCTGAATGAATGCCTTGACGTACAGGGACGCCTGGTGGGTCGGACCAGGGAGGGATGTGGCATCAGCTGCTCCTGGGCGGGGAACATTTCTCCGTCCTGGCACCGTCCCGCTTCGGCTACGTCGGCACACAGTTGGAGGCCGGTCACCACGGCAGCCGGGCCGAGCTTACGCTCTCGCAACAAGCCGAAGCCATCTCTGATCTTCTCCACGCCCTCGATCTCAACAAGGTTACGATTGATCGCTCATGTGGCCGTGGCGTGTGTGTCGTACGTCGTGATGGCTCATTACTCGAGTGTTGTGACAAGGTTGGCGTGGTAGGCATCGGAGGAGGCGGCCCGCTGGCGATGGAGCTGGTGAAGAACTACCCTCACAAGTTTTGGGCGTTCGTGCTTCTCGGTGCCGTCACCCGAAGGTGGCAACCATCAGAGGAGGAATCATTCGCGTATCCGCCCTCGCCACTGGTTTGTTTGAGCGTTGACGAGGGCACTCTGACACGACACGTTCCCGAGCACAGCAGGGATCTTGATTATCTGGAGAGGTTTGTCTTCCGTCAGCTGAACGGGTTGGCCATGTGGACCTACTACCTCCTCTCGGTTTTCTTCCCTTCATTCATGCTGCGGTCGCTGTACGCCGAGGGATCTTCGTTGGACCCGAAAGCGATCGAAAAGTATGCAACAGCCAACACAACACACAACACACACAACACACAACACGCCCGTGTCTAATCGCAAAGGTGGGATGTGTCTCTCAGACATACACGGGCGGTATTGGAGAAGGTGGCCCAGCGATTGGCCTTGCAGCGAGCAGCTCGGTCTTGCCTTCCGCCCAGCCTGCGATCCAAGGGCATGGATCGCGACCTCCAACTCCTTGCATCATTGCCTGAATCCATCGATGATGTACCTACCTCCTCCTACCACACACCACATACGCGCTATTGCTCAGAACAGCACGACACACCAACGAACAGATGAACCGAGCAGAGTCGGTGCCGGCGCTGATCGTGCACGGCAAGGCCGACAAGAGCGTCCTCGCAGCGAATCACGCCGAGGCGGCCCACGCGGCGATGCCCTGGTCGGAGCTGTACCTGGTCGACGAGGCCTCGGGCATGCTGTGGCTGGGCCAGGAGGGCGAGGCCGTATCGCGCAAGGTCGTCTCCTTCCTCATGGGCTGCATGGAGCGAGGCCAGGTCGACGAGCTGCGCCACCACCACCCGGCCAACGCCTCGCCCAACAGCAGCGCAGTGGTCGGCGTCACGGGCGGGAGTGGAGGCGGTAGCAACAAGCGACGAAAGGCGAAGAAGGGCAACAAGAAGACAGCGACGGCGAAGGACAAAGAAGGCTGAGCCTCGTAATAGAGATACAAATAGGATCAACTACAGACACCAACCCCCCTCCCTCTTGGTGTGGCTTCGTGTTGTGATGGGTTACTGGGGAGCGAATAGGAATTTTGTTCCTTTTTATTTATTTTATTTATTTTGGTCCAGGCCACGCGAGTGGATCAGTTGGATCGTACTGCAGCCCAGCGTCAGCGCTGTCCAAGAGGAATTGGAATCCAAAACAGAAATTGGGCTCAATCTAGATCAAGATCAAATCAAATGATGATGGACAGTGAAGGCAAGCCGCCACCGCCACCGCCCCCTTATGCTCTCTCGGCCTCCACATCACGTTCGAGCAGCTTCGGCTCCCTTTCCAACGTCTCCTCCCCTGCTGTGCCCTCGCGTAGCGGTTCTACATCGAAGAAGGGTCGTGACGGGGGCGATTCGCAGCAGGAGGGCTGGAACGTCCCCTTGTGGAAAATTCTATGGGGAGGCGACAATGAGGAACAGAAAAGCGATTCGCAATCCAATCTCAAACGAGGTTCGCGGTCGATCATTTATTAGACATTTTATTTTATTCATTATAAATTTCGTTTCCGCAATTGAATTTGATTTGATTTATTCAATCTTACTTTGATATTAATGACTTTTTTTTTGCATTTCCAACAGGGATGGACAGCATGGCCAAGCAAAAGATGATGGCGGCTAAGCTGGACAACACGACGTGGATAAGCGCCCTGCAGCTGGCCCTGTGGGACAACATCTTTGGTCCACGAGTCGACCAGGTGCACTCTCTAAACCCTAAACTTGTTTTTGCCTATTTGTGGTATTGCTGCCAAGAGCGTAATTGCGTGCCAGCATGATCGTAGCACCACGATTACACCCTCCCGCTTCTTCACGCTGAGTTTGTTCGTGTGTGTGTTGGTGTTGTGTGTGCGTGTGTGGCTTGTGTACTAGATTTGGTATGGCACAGAGGAAATCGACGAGGACACCCGGTTGTCGGCCGCACGCCACTCACTATCGGGCGAGATAGGTAGGCTTTGGTGCCCGCGGGCGAAAGCGGTTAACGTGGCAGAGAAGCTCAATCACACGTGTTTGCGCCTTTCCTTGTCCAGATGATGATCTGCCCTTGGATTCGAATGTGGAGACCAAGTTTCACGTCTTCTCGGGCATTGGCTATGTCGTGCTCGCGCTCATCTTCACGGCACCCAACAGAAACAGCCCCACCCGATTCTCGCTCTCACTCATCTTCCGTAAGAAGCACCTGGAGCGATATCTCGTTCTTCACCAGGTCGTGCAAGAGCACATGCTGCGTCTGGTCAACAAACTCAAGACCGTCCTCCTCTGGGTAACTCTCGCCTACCACACGACACACACACGACACACACACGACACGACACGACACACACGACACACGACACACACAGTGCTAACTCGACCATGCAGCCGCAGCGAGCCACTGCTCTGGAACGATTCGGCAAGTTCCTGCCCACCTTTGTGCGGCACATGGAAGCTCTATACGGTTCCTCTCTTCCACCCGTGAAGTCCACCACCATTTTTTGTACACAAGAAAACACCTATAAATACGAATTCCTGGCGAGGTGCGCTCCCCCCCCACACCCACTTTCAATCACCGTGCGCGTGCGTTGACGTTCTCGTCGGTCTCTCACTCACCACTCATGACGTGTACATGTGCTCCAACTCGAAGGGCGATCACATCACACCTCCAGACACACGGATCCACGGTGGTTATCGGAAGCGACGAAGATTCTGTCAACACTGTGCGTTTTTCCTCTCTCTTTCCTACTTCTTGAAAGAGTGGTACCCATGAGACTGACGCCTGTTACACGCTTCACAGTTTGTAGATTCTCTTTCTCTCTTCTTGACTTCAAACGAAAAGAAACGTTCGCGACGAGCAGCGGACGGCGCCGCCTACATTCCAGATCTCATCCTGCAGGGGATCACCAGGGTTCGCGACCTCTTCTCTTCATTTTCTTTCCTCTACTTTTTGTTATCCGCTGTCTCACCTTTGTTCGCTGTCGTGACATGCACGCGCACCGCCACGCCTCCACAGCGAACCAACATTCTCCGGGAAGAAGTCATTCTCTCCATGCTCCCCACAACATTAATCGACGTCGATCGGCAAACCGTGAAGCACACCCGAGTGTACCATGAGGTACGATCGCGTACTCGCTGCGTCGCGCCGCCTCGCGGCCTTTCTCTCTTCTCGACTGCCGCTTCTTGTTCCTCTAGATGGACGATTAACGTGGCTGCGCGTTACGTGATAATAGTATGTCCACATGCGAAGGGAGTACATGAGCGGCGAGATCGAACGGCTGGGCGCGGAGACCAAGAGCGGTGGCGAAGACGGACGGCGAAGAATCATCCCCATACGACAGCAATCTTCTTCCTCGTCGTCGTCCTCTTCCTCCTCGTCGTCGCTGCCCAATCTCTTCAGCCAGCTCAAGGAGGCCGCGCCCTGCGTTGACCAGATGCTGCTCGAGGCGTTCAAGCTTCCTCCGGCCCTCCGGGAAGGCTACATCGTGCAGTGGATCCGTGTGATCTCGCGCCGAGCCGTCACCCTGATCAAGTATGCCGAAGCTGAAACGTGCGTTGCTTTCTCTCCCCCCTTGTTTGGGTCTGGCTTTGCCTCGTCCTCGTTCACTTCTTCTGACTTGTCATCAACAACACGCGGTGGTGTGTAGGAAGCGGTTGAGCGCGACTGTGCTCGAATTGGAAACGATTCAGCGGATCCGGCAGGACCTGAAGCTGAGCGCCGACGCCGATTTCCTGGTGATCCTGGGTGTGGCGGAGAAGCTCTCTCCGGGTATTTACACGACACTCGCCGGCGATCCGCTCCTCATGGAGGAGCGGTTCATCGAACTCTTCGAGAGCTTCGCCCTCAGCTGAGTGGAGCAGCAACCAAGGAGAAAGAAGAGAGAGCAAACCGGGAAATAAAAAGGAAAAGAAAAAGTTTAACAACAAAAAAACGCATAACAAAACGAAGAGCGAAAGAGAAGGGACGCAAACGTCGAGATGAGGCTGCTGGTGACGCTGGCATTGCTGATCATCATGGTCCTGTCGACGCTCACGACGATGACGATCCTGTTCCACTTCAAGAACGTGGAGGAGGGTCAGGACTACTCGACCTACACGTACGAAGAGGAATTGGCGGGCAAGGGGCGATTGTTCAGCGCGCTTGCGCTTCTCATCGTGACAAGCCCCTTCATGCTGATGGGCATCAACCAGCTCAGCAAGAGCCATCGTGATCCCTCCAGCTCGAAACAGGAATCGTCGCCTTCGAAGATAAAATCGGAAAATGTCGGGTTGATGACGCTCCTCTTCGGCCTGCCCTTCTTTGCCACCAACGTGGTCCTCTGCTTCTCAGCCAATCTCGTCGTCCTCATCCTCACGTTCGTGCTCTCGTGGTGGGGAACATGGATCTGGTTCGGCGATCGCCTTCGCGCGAAGCTGGCAGATGAGTGAGCGCGCTCGCGTTGCGAGAACGGTCATTAGCAGCCAATCGAGGTGGTCCCAGCTCGAGGACGTTGGCGGGAAGCGCGCAGATCCCATCTCTTTCAGCCTCAATTGTATTTATTTCTGCGATTTGTACAATGCAACTTGTAAATGAACAGATTGTCCATCACTGGCGCTTGCCTTTCTCACGGTGGTGTTGCGCAACTGCTGCGCGTGGGCACAGACTTCATTAGATCGGATCAAAGCGCAAGCAAGAAGACATGCTGCAAGGAGAAAAAACCTTTGCTGCACGCTACACTTCAATGATGAGCTTGCCGTGGTTGTACAATCGGCTAATGGTGGCCTGGCGCTTCACCACCTCGAGCTCGCGTCGGGCCTTGTCGAGACACTTGTCGATCTGCTCCGCATCGCTCATGGTCTTGTTGGCCTTGAATTCATCACGCACCCTCCGCTGAATGTACTCCCGCATGTTGTAGTCGTTATATTGCCTTCCATTCCTCATCAATTGGCGGTACACGCGCAGAGCTTGCGGACGAGAGGCCATTTTGGATGATCGTTGTGGTGTTGATTTCTTTGCGCCTTTCTTTTTGGGCTACCTTCCAAGAAAAAGAGAAAACGAAGAGCCAGCTTGCAGGGGCTGCGTGCGGTGTGCTGCAGGAGTGGCCGACTTTTCTGATGAGCTGCTAGCTTCCCTGGCCTCCACTCATCGGTCCCAAGGTGATCGTGGCATGATGGCGAACCTCTTTTGTCGCACAGCTTTGGGACGCGTCACGCATCACCGGATGCAGAAAAGTGAGCGAGTTGTTTGCCACCTGCACTCCCGCCCACCAGGCTCTGTTGACCTCACTCACGCTTCTTCTGTAGCCCTTCGCCCGGTGCTTCGGTGCCGCACCAGTACACCGCCGCAGCAAAGACAGCCATTCTGGAACGCCACCGCAGACCTGTGGGATCGTCGGCGTCACACTCGTCACCTCCCGCCAAATTTCACGAGTTGGCAAGTTGGCGCAGTAGAGGCTGAATTATAAAACCAAAATCATTAGAGGATGGTCGAGGTTGTGACTTCCTACTTCGTGCACACGAGAGACCGCGAGGAGGAGAACGTGGCGGAGGACGTGGGCGGCAAGAGCTATACAGAGGCAAATCTTCACAATCACGCGCGACAACATCACCTTTCGACCTTCGATAATCACAACTTTCGGCATCCGAGGCGCTACTCGGACCGCATAAAGGTCAAGATGCGTAACATGGAGAAGTATCAATACCGCCTGTTCAACTCCAGCACTACCTTCCAGTTCGGCCCCTTGGAGCGGCTGTGGGTGCTGGTGTTCGTCGACATGCTCGCCGTGGGCCTGGTCATTCCGCTACTTCCCTACTACGCCTCCAATCTTGGTGCCGACGCCGTGACGTACGGCTACTTGGGATCCATCTACGGCATCTCCCAGCTCATCGGCAGCCCACTAAGTACGTGCCCACCGCCCCTCACCTCGTTCGAGCTCCGTCACCGCCATGGCAACCGCTGTGGCGCGTTCTGCAGAGGGTTGCTCGACCGGCTCACCTTGTGTGTTCATGCATACGCGCTTTAGTGGGCAGCCTAAGTGACAAGTATGGCCGAGTCAACACGCTCATTGTATCGTTCCTGGCCTCGGTGGTAAGCTACGCGATGATGGGCATGGCGGGATCGCTCGCGATGCTCTTCCTCAGCCGCATTCCCGTGGGCGTTCTCAAGCAGACGATGTCCATCAGCTACGCCTACGTGTCCGACGTGACCGACTCCACCTCGCGAGCCAAGTATCTTGGGTAACACATCGCCACACACACACACACTCTCTCTCTTTCGAGCTCCCCAGCAGGAGCTCAACCTAACCGTCTTTTTCGTTCTTTCTTGGCAGCTTCCTGGGCGTGGCGGTGGGCGTGGGATTCATCATCGGGCCGGCCTTGGGAGGTTCGCTTGGCTTTCTCCTCAGTCCCTTTGTCGCTGGAGGGTGAACTCACGAGTGTTTTCTCGGCTCACATGGCAGGCGTGCTGAGCGAGATCAGCTACACGTTGCCGGCCCTCGTGGCGTCGGCCATGTTCGTGTTCGATTCCGTGTTCGCTTATCTGTTCCTCCCCGACGGTTCGACGATTGCGCTTGACGAAGAGAGGGAGAGGGAGAGCGGTGACGAGGGCTTGGAGGGGGAGATCGACGTGGAGAAGGCCAAGGAGAGCCAAAGCGAGGACGAGGTCGTCCTACCTGCGCAAGCAAAGGCCCGACAACAGTGGGATGTCAGAGCCTACCTCAACTGGGTACTGTGCGTGTTCAAGGACACTTCAGTTCTCTTCCTCATCGCCACCAGCTTCGCCGCCACGCTGGTATGTACACCATTCACTGAGGTGTGCTGGTCCTGGTGCTGGCTGGTGCTGACGTTCATCTTGATCAGGCCTTCACCACCTACCGAGTCACGTTCCCCATGATCAGCCAAGTGCGATTCGACCTCGACGCCAGGGCCAACGGCTTCCTCCTCTCCTATATGGGCCTTCTCTCAGTCTTTGTGCAGGTCAGTGCAGCCTTGAGATTCCCTCGTCAGGCCCCTCTCCTTCTTTCTTTTTCTCACTGTGGCAAGTGCAACACATAGGGATCGGCGGTGGGGTACCTCACGAAGCGATTCAGCGAGGGAAGACTTGTGCAGCTCGCGTCGTTTGGGCTCGGCGTCTCCCTGTGTGCCTGCGCTCTGGCCTTCAATCTTCCCATGCTGGCCGTCGCCCTGATCCCTCTCGTCGTCTGCAACGGCGTGCTCTCCACGTGCATTCTCAGCACAATCACAAAGGTACACTCGCCTCATGCCACCCTCAGCTTAGAGTCCTTATCACTGACGCTTCATCATTATCATCATCGTTGTTGATGATGGGTCATATGTGTAGAAAGTGCCCAAAGCAGACTTGGGTGGCGTGATCGGCCTTTTGGGCTCTGTGCAGAGCCTGTGCTCGGCAGTTAGCCCGAGCCTGGGCGGAGTGCTCCTCAAACACGGGTAGGCCCCTTCACTCGATATGGCATTCCTTCTTCGTCCTGTTGGCGTGTGCTGATCTCTGTTTTCTCTCCCGTCTACACAGCGGAGCGGAAGGACCCGGATTGTACAGCGGGCTCTGCCTGATGCTTATCTTCTTCTGCATGTTTGCCCGCAACTACAGCGCCGGCAGCGGCGAGCGAGAGTTGCCCGTCTTCAAACACCACCTCAGCGACAAGGGCGAATGTACGCGCCATCTTTCTCTTTCTCCATCCACCCAACACGTTGACACTCGCGGCTCACGCCTCTCCGCGTAGATGCGCCTGGCGATTTGCCACAAAAGGGCATGGAAGGTGAGATAAAGGACTGCTGAGGCTCTCCAAGACGACGACACCACACCAAGGAAGCAAACAGCCAACGTTGGCTGTTTTGCTGCATCACCTATCGCCTCATCTGTACATATCCTGTAGATGACAAAACACGTTACACCTGTGCACCAGTACATAGTTCAAAAGATTTGGCCAACAAGACAGTCAAGAAGAAGAAGAGAAACGTTCCTTTCTCTCCGGCGTGGAAGCAGGAAAGTTTCCGTCGGCCTCTGGAATTGGACCCCGAGGTTCGCCTCTGGTCTTCGTCTCAACACAACCACCAACGTTGAGATGATGGAGGAAGATCAGGCGGTGATGCTCACGAAGAGGGCGGCGCGACGCTTGCGGTGCATGGAGGCTCATCTCTCCGGAGCGACTGCATCGATGACGACGATCGAACGTGGTTTGGATGAGCGATCGCTCGAGCGCGCGGACGAGGCACTTCTGTCGCTCGGCTACGTCGTGGCCGACAAGCCGTCGACGGCCGAAGAGGCTGCTGCTTCATCTTCCGGAAAGACGCTCCTCGGCCAGGAGATGGGAGCGCTGGAGTCACTGGGCGAACGCCTGCGCGTGTACAAGACTGGAGCGAAGATGGTCACCAGCGTCATCAAGATGGGCCTCGACCTCCACTCCGGTGCAGCTTCGCTTTCATTATTCTTTTTGCTTTTATTGTTCTGTTTAAATTAAAAATTAGATTAAAAATTAAAATTCATATTCTGTTTAAATAAAAATTATTATATCATATTAAACCAAAAAATTCAAAAATCTAAATAGTAAATTATATTAAATTATAATAAATTTATTTGTTAATTTTTTTTTGCGCGAGACATGTAATTCATTTTCTAACAACAAAACAGCACTGAGGAGGAACCCGTACACGCTGGCGGACACGTGGGAAGACGTGTCGAAGCAATTCGTCCAGAACGTGGCGCTGCTCTTCGAGGACCAGTCCTACACCTACGGCGAACTCAACCACGCCGCCAACAGGTTTCCCTTCTCGCGCGTGTCGTGTGAGAAAACGCGCCATGCACGATCTCACATTATATTTGTTGTTGTTACACTCAGGGTCGCGAACTGGGGTCGCGAGGACGCCCAGCTCAAGGCCGGCGATGTGGTGGCTCTCTTCATGCAGAACCGGCCCGAGTTCTTCATCACGTGGCTCGGCATGGCCAAGGTACCCACTCACCAGGCTGATCACACTCGACACACACTCGACACACACACAACGTGCCCCGCACTGAACTCTTGAGCGTTGCGGGTTGTGATGGTTACGGCGTTGTCGTGGTTCAGTTGGGCGTGACGACGGCGCTGATCAACACCAACCTGAACGGCAAGCCGCTGGAGCACGTGCTCAAGGTCTCTCAGGCGCGCACGCTGATCATCGGACCCGAGCAGCTGGACCACTTCGAGACTACCCGGCAGACCCTTAAGACGATCGACGAGGGCGAGTGGTCCGTGTGGGTCTTCCAGGGCCGCGAGGCCACCGCGCCCAACCCGCTCGCGTGGCAGTGGGCCAAGGATATGGACGTGCGACTCTCCGCGCACGACGAATACAACACTCCGTCATCGCTTCGCGCAGGCGTACGCCATCTCTCTTTTCGCTCTTTCTTTCTTTCTTTTTTTCGTTTTCGCTTTTCCTTTGTCGTGGCGGCTGCCGAGTTTGACGACCTCAAAACAGGTGAAGATGGTGGACCCGCTGTTCCTCATCTACACGTCCGGCACCACCGGCCTGCCCAAGCCGTGCAAGGTGAGCCACAAGAAGGTGTGGGGCTACATGCAGCTCTGGTACCGATTCGCCAACCTCACTTCCAGGGACAGGTAACACCACCCCATCGCGTGTGTCGCGTGTCGTGTGCGCACGCGTGCACGTGATTAACAAGGCTGCGACCGTTCGTGCAGAATCTATGTAACGCTTCCCGCCTACCACTCGAATGGTGGCACGCTCTCTCTGTCGGCGTGGATGGCGGGAGGAGCCATCGTCCTGCGCCGCAAGTTCTCCGCCTCGGCCTTCTGGGACGACGCCCGCAAATACCGTGCGTGCTTCCACCTGCCCAAACACGACACGCGCCGATACCACCGCACGCACGCACGCACGAGGATTGATTGTAGCACGACCTCAGGCGCCACCGGATTCATTTACATCGGCGAGTTGTGCCGTTATCTCTACGCTCAACCGCCCTCGCCCAAGGACAACCAGCACCCCATTCGCTTCATGATCGGTACGCCATCCATTTTTATTTCAATAAATATTTAAATAAATAATAAATAAATAAATAAAAATAAATTAAGCTTGCATTTAGGCTTGTTTTCATTTTTTCTCAGGCTTCAACAATATTTTACATATAAATTTCTATTTCTATGTAAAATTGGTAAATGGGGGGATACAGGTAACGGATTGCGCGGAGACATTTGGGACGGCTTCCGCAAGCGATTCGGCATTGAGACCATTCTCGAGTTCTACGGCGCGACAGAGGGCAACATCGGTCTTCTCAACTACAACGGCCGGGTACTCCCCCACTGATCAGTGTGTGGTAACCAACGCCGGTGTGTGTTGCGCGTGCGCGTTAACTAACACCGGTGTGCACATCGAAGGCGGGCGCATGCGGTCAGCTCCCCTATTTCCTGCGGCCGGCGGTGCCGTTCAGGCTGATCAAGTACGACGTGGAGAACGACGCCCACATTCGGACGGCCGACGGTTTCTGCATTGAGTGTCCGATCGGCGAGGTGGGCGAAGGCATCGGCCGCATCGATAACGACCCCAACAAGATGTCCGGTAATCTCCCTCATCTCAGTACTCCAGACCGATCCAGGCCATTGCCGATAGCTCACCGCACACACCGCGCACCGCACCCTGCAGGCAACTTCGACGGGTACACGGACCCGCAGGCGACGAAGAAGAAGATCCTCACCGACGTGTTCGAGAAGGGCGACCAGTGGTTCCGCACGGGCGACCTGCTGGCCAAGGACTTCCTGGGCTACTTCTACTTCGTTGATCGGTGAGTTTCAACCACTCTGTCGTGCGTCGTATGTGCGTCGTTGCACTCACGTTATCTTCAACTTTTTGTTTACATCCAGTATCGGCGACACGTTCCGGTGGAAGGGAGAGAACGTGGCCACGTCCGAGGTGGAGATGGTTATCAACTCGCTGCCGAACATTGTGGAGGTCACTGTCTACGGCGTGCAGATCCCCGGCAAGGACGGACGCGCCGGTAAGATATTCTTTTTTTAAAGTTTTTATTTCTTTGGTGAGACAATGATGTTCACTTGGTGCGCGCAGGCATGGCGGCGATCGCGCCCACGCCCGGGACGACACTCGACGTGGAGCAGTTCCTCAAGGTGGTCACCGAGCAGCTGCCGGCCTACGCTCGTCCGGTGTTTGTGCGCGTGATGGGCGAGATCGACACGACGAGCACGTTCAAGCACAACAAGGCCCACCTCGTCAAGCAGGGTTTCGATCCCGAGGCCATCACCGACGCCATCTACCTTGTGACCTACCCCGGCAAGCACGCCGCGGGCAGCTTCACCCGCCTCGACCGTCAGCTCGCCGACGCCATTGCCCAGGGCACACACGACATCTGATGTGCTTGTGGATATCTGAGATATTTATTTCATTTTTTGAATTCCAACTTTCTGGCTCTTCCACGGGTGAGGCGGCCTTGGTATTTGAAATATTTAAATCCCCGTCTGCCCACCGGTGGCTATGGTGCGCCGTGTGCGCGTGCCCACTGCAGCAGTGCGAGATGGCCACGAGCCGCGGCGTTGGTACACGTGCGCTGGTCCCACGGACAGCCATTAGCCCGCAACCACTGCAGGACCTCGAGATGGCCGCCCCAGGCCGCGTTGGCACATGACCGCACGTCCCACTCGCAGCCGTTGGTCCGCGCCCACTTGAGCAGCTCGAGATGACCTCGGTCACTGGCGTTGGCACATGTGGTCGATTCCCACTCGCAGCCGTTGGCCCGCGCCCACTGGAGCAGCTCGAGATGACCGCCCGCGGCGGCGAAGGCGCAGGTCTCGGAGTCCCACCTACACCCATTGGCCCGCAGCCACTGCAGGACCTCCAGGTGACCGCTCCCAGCGGCGAAGGCGCACGCACAGCTGTCCCACACGCACCCGTTGGCACGCGCCCACTTGAGCAATTCGAGGTGGCCTTCGCGCGCGGCGTTGCGGGTGGTCCACTTGTCCCAGGGACAGCCGTTGGCCCGCGCCCACTGGAGAACCTCCAGCCGACCGCGCGTGGCGGCGAGGCTACAGGTCTTCTGGTCCCATGGGCAGCCGTTGGCCCGTAGCCATTGAAGCAGTTCGAGATGGCCGGCGGCGGCGGCACCGGCGCAGGTCCAGCGGTCCCACGGGCAGCCGTTGGCACGCGCCCATTGAAGTACCGGGAGCCAGCCCTGCCTGGCCACCAGCTTGGCATAGTGTTTGGTGGGCCAGGCTGCAGCGCTCTGGGGCGTGGTCGGGGTGTCGGCCTCTTGTCTTGCGCTGCTGACAACTAGGCTGGTCGTGGAGAGGGCGTGGTTCCATCGGCTGCATACGGCGCGGCAGGCGGGCAGGGTGAGGGGGTCGACATGGCTGAGGACGAGCCCGACCAACTCAACCATTAGTTCGTCCATCGTTGCGTCCTCCAGTGGTGGTTTGTTTGAACTGAATAAAAAGAGGGAAAAGAAATTGTATGAGAAAGCAAATTTGGGCAAGGGCCTTTCCCGGCCTGAACCCTGTTATCAAGACTCTATCAAGCCGTGGGTAGCTGCTCCGCTAGATAGATGGCTTCACCAACCGCCTTGGGTACGCTCTCCTGCGTGCCCTAACTATGTCTTGTTCCGATCATCTTGTGGTTGCTAACACAACATAATCGATTTATCGATTTTACGTGCAGGGTACAAGCAGCTGCAGCTGGACCTGTGGTCTCTCCTGAGCGGTGCCGACTCCTCGCCCTATGCCGATGTCGTCTTTCGCGCCGTAGACCCCAACCAAAAGCCGGCCGACGCCACCGAAGTCAGCAGCGGCCAGGACCAGAGCCGCCCTGCGGCGCAGTCGTTTCACGCACACAAAGTCATCATCTACCACGTACGCAAACCCAACGTCCACGGGCCTCTACGTCATTTCTTTCATCTTTCTTGTGCTGGGCGTAACGATGTGGGTACCTCCTTCTACTTTCCCTTCAGACGGCGCCCATGCTGTTCGCCTCGCTGCTCGCGGTCGAGGACCAGCACAAGGCCGACGACGCGGCCGCACCACCACCGCAGCCAGCGACGGCCACCATCGAGATAGAGCCCCACATATTCAAGCTGTGTCTCGTACTCGGCCCTCTTTCTCTGCGCGAGCTGAACAACAACGATGACTGCTTGCACTCATAGACGACGACGACACGGCGGTGGTGCTCGTGGTGGTGCAGGAGTTCTTGTACACGGGCGCGGTGACGACGCCCGGCGTGACCCGCGAGGACAAGGTTAAGCTCCTCTCGTTTGCCGAGCACTACAACATTCCCGGCCTGGCGACCGCCAAAGCCTGGAAAAAAGAGTACGACTCGACCCCCCCCCCCCGATCAAACGACGTTCGCTTCGAACTCGCGCACGAACTTGTCGTCTCGTGTGTCGTGTCGTGTGCAGCAACAGGTCGAGGGATTCGTGCTGGATTCTGCCGGAACCGCACCAAGACTCGGTGACCGATAAACACCCACCGCCGCCCAAGCCCATCCTCGCTGCCCGCCACAGCCCGCTCTTCGCCGACGTCACCCTGCTCGTCGACGGACAACGGTTCCACGCGCACAAGGTGCACCACCACACATGCTCTGTGTCCGCCCCCCTCCCCTCTGGAGCGAGCCAGCCCGCTTAACAACCGACAACTTCAGGCGATCCTCGCAGCGCGCAGTGCCTATTTTGCGCGCATGTTCGGCAGCGGCCTCGCCGAGAGCTTCCAGTCGGAAATCGCCATCACGCAGGTCAGCACACACGACACACACACACGGCACACAACACACACACACGACACACACGACACACACCTTTTGGCAATCTTCTTCTGTGTTCACATGCTTGGCCGTCTGACACGCAGGCATCGGCGGCTTCGTTCGGCCTCTTCCTGGACTACCTCTACAGCGCGACCCTGCGGGACTGGAGCCTGCTCACGCCCGACGCCGCGATCGAGCTCGTGCCCGTGTGCCATCAGTACGGCGCGACGTCGCTCGTCAACCCCCTGCAGAGCGCCGAGCCCTCCGACCTCCACCTCAAGGCCATCTGCGAGCAGCTGCTCGCCGACGTCCTCGATGGCGACAACGTGTGCCTCATCTACGACATCGCCCTCTTCCACAACGCCACTGGTGCGTGAGTGCGTGAGTGCGTGAGTGCGTGTTGCGTGTGCGATGCACCACGCTAAACGCTTCGCTGAAACGACGACGTGGCAGCTCTTGCGCAGCGTTGTGGGGAGTACATTCGAAGGAACCTCGAGGAGGTGTCGAGCTCGGACAACTTCGTCTACTTGAGCGACGCTGGCGTGGCCGCGGCCGAGAAGGAGGTCCAGCGCATCTGGCAAGCCGCGCAATCGCCCGCGATGGTGGCCCGCGAGGCCGAGCGGCGTCTCGCCATCCTCGCCGCCACGCACACGCGCCAGCGTCGCATCGCCCACGACAAGAAGACGCACACGAACACGACTGACGTCACCAGCAACGGCGAAGCTGAGGCTGAAGCTGAACAAGAAGATGAAGACGAAGATGACGGTGGCGAGCACGACGTTGATGCGAAGATGAGCCTCGACAAGGCCGAGCGGCTGTGGCGGTCGCTGTTCTGGGCCGCAATGGTGGATTTGGTGGCCATGGGCTGCGCCGACCCGTCGACCACGGTGCCTCTGCGGAGCCGGGCCCTGCTGGACTACTTGGCCAGGAAGGGCGAGACCTTCGAGGTGGTCGAGTTCGAGCGAACTTATCCGCGCCATCACGAAGGTACCGCCTGTCAGATCGCCTCCGGTCGTTCACGCGCTGATGATGGTGGTGATGACGGTGGTGGTGATGGTGGTGGTGGTGGTGATGAACTGGGTTGCAGGCCTCGCCGATGCGCTGTGGAAGACGAGCTCGGCCGATCTGGCGCAGATTCTGAGCATAGCGCCGGCCCAGGTGCTCAAGGAGGTCGTCTTCTTCAAATTCATCGCACCCAAACGGTACCACCCAGCACCACCGCACCACTGTCTTATTAGAACCATATTATTGTAATTATATTATTACTAATCATAATTCATGTTATTTTGTCTGCAGGAGACACGCCTACAAGGAGGGGGCGTACGAGCTGGTGCTGGTACTGGTGAATGGAGACCGCCAAGTGGACGAGCACCGCCTGAAGCAGGTCCTCTTCGGCGACGAGTACCACGAGGACAATGCCAGGAGTCTGGTGGCGATGGCCTCCCACGAGGCCATCTTCCACCGCACCGGCTTCACGGCCCTCCATTTCCCTTCATTTTACCACAGGTTTGCCCCCCGCACACAGCCCCCCACACACGCGCACGCGCGGCACACATGCTGCGATTGCTCGCTGACGCTGGAGTGAGTGCCTGCGGCAATGTAGGAAGCCGTTGACGACGATTATCGACAGCGCGCTGGTCAGTAGCGCGGAGCAGGATCCCGTCTTCTACGCCAACTGTGGCGCCCTGGAGTGCGACAGCATCCGGACCAGCAAGAGGTCCCGCTCGGCCACCATCCAAGAGTACTCACGCGCGCTCACTCTACAATTTCTCGCCTGGTCGCAACGTGTCGTGCTGTCGCTCACCTGGCGCACTTGTGTGTGTCGCGTGCGTCGTGTCGCACAGTCGCGCGCTGAAGATTCACCTGGACACGCTCATGCGCCTCCTGCCGGCCGATCACGTTACCATCAGGCCCGTGAGCTGCGCTTTCCCGATCCCCACCCCCGACCAACCCAAGGCTCACAAGAACAGGAGAGGACGGAAGCAGGGCCACTGAGCCCCCCCCCACTCAGGCTCAGCTTTCTTTTCCAAGTCCACTTAAAAAAAGTACAACACTACAGTCTGGCGTGCCCATCTGCGCGCCTGCCCGCAGCAGCACCATCGTCGCTGCCTTTGGGCGATCATCGCCCTCCGTGCCCCCTTCACGAGAGCCACGACAGCTCATGAAAGTGGGTAGAGGTCGTCGCCTTCAGAGTCGAATCTCAGGCTCGATCTGGTGAAGGGCGTGAGTGAAACCAAACGCCATTGTGGGGGTGGGGGGGGCCGATGACACGCACCGTTCAAAGGCGAGCAGGAGTAGAAGCTGATAGAACAGCCAAAGCACGCACACGCCGATAGCGGAGAGTACCAGCAGGAAGTCACCCGACCTAAGGTGGTGGGAAGCAGGTGAGGCACCAGCTGGTGCCGAACAGAGACACCAGGGCGACAGCCACGGCGACGACGGCGACGACGTACAGGTACTCAACGCAAAGGGGCTCGTTGGTGGCCTCTACGAAGCGCGTAATGAGCTGACAGCCGGCGTAGGGCTTGACGCGTGCAATCATGGCGTCCAGTTCCGTCATCAGCTCGACGTACTGCACGACCTCCGCCGAGGTGTTGCGGTAGTCGGGGTTCAAGCAGTCGGTGCTGCACTGCTCGAGCGTCTGCGTCCTGAACAGCAGTTGTGTGCGATGGTGTGAGTGATGAGTGTTCACTCAAAGCGAAAGCTCAGAACAGAGATCGAGAGGCTGCGCACTGATTGTAGCACACGCAAGTGCCAGAGCACGTAGCGCACACGTCGTTGTTCGGGCAGTACTGTTCCAACGACGTGCCGCAGTAGAACACCTCGTCGACCAGCTGTGCGCGCGATCAGCAAGCCATCGCAGTAGAGAGAGAGAAGAGAGAGAGAGAGAGAGAGAGGAGGGAAACCTACGGTGTCAGCGGTGATAAGGGCCTTGTCCGACGTGGAGTTGCACGCCGTGCAATTGGTGACCCCGCTCGCGGTATTGTTGCACAGGTTGGCGTAGTACCCGCAGCCTTCCGTCACGGTTTGATTGTATTCCTGGACCGAGGCTCCTGTAAGCACGAAACGCCACAACCCGAGAGCCGAAAGCGAAAGCGAGGAGGTACGTCGAAGAGTGGGTCGATGATCTCGTCGAGGGCCGAGCAGTCGCCCCAGCCCGACCCGATGAACTCTGTGAAGATGCTCGAGTTCTGTGTGAAGATTAGTAAGCGTGAGTGTGGAGTAATGAGCGGCTGGAGGGAGTGGCCGCGCGCGAGCGTACATCGCCGTCCAGCGCGTCGTCGTAGACATCGCACACGTCGCTCACTACGGTGCCGAGAGCGACGCAGAGCGTGAGGATCAGGAAGATGAAGATGAGGACCAGCCACGAATACCAGAAATTGCTGAGAGAGAGAGAGAGAGAGAGCGAAGAAGATGATGAGATGGTGATGATGATGAGTTGTGGATGACGGCAGCGTCCAGGGGTGAACGCGGAACCGACGTACATGCAGAAGAGGAAATTGCGGAAGAACCAGACGAACACGAAGGTGCACAGCACTACGAGCAGCAACCCGGCGTAGATGACCAGAAAGAAGACGAACCTGTTGCCCGCACACGACTAGAAGCATCAGCGCGGGCACAACAACAGCAACCCAAACCAGATTGGGCTTGTTGTGGGTGTACCGTGCGAGCTCGACCTTGTCGAGAATGTTGAGTACAGTGTCGAGGTTGTCCTGCACGTCGTGGGCCAGGCCGATGGCGTCATTCACCTGTTGCGCGTACCCGGGTTCGAGCTCCAGCAGAAGCGCCCCGGCATCGGTCGTCACGTTGATCACCGTCGCGCTGAAGTTGGACGTCGAGTCCTGTGTGGTGGCCACTGTGTCAGCAGTCACCACCGCGACACACCACGGCACACAGACCACCGCACACACTCTGCGGAATCGGTACCGAGGTGTTGTTGATGCCCACGTGCGACCAGACGTTGCCCAGGACGCCCAGGCCGATCAGGCCGAGAAAGCAGAGACCGAAGAGGACGAGGCCGGCGTTGATGAGGAGCGGCTCGAACGAGTAGCCGCTCCACGGTAGCAGGCAGCAGCGGTTGCCGACGCAACAGCACCGCACGCAGAAGAGAATGCCCAACACCAGCGTAAAGACCACACCTGCAATTCATTTTTAATTATTATTATTTTAATTAATAATTAAAAAATAATAAAATAAAAAGTGTGTGTCGTGTGTGAGTTGTGCGTGTGCGGTGGTGCGTGTGCGCGTACCGATGATGAAGGAGGGGAAGGCGACCAGGGAGACGGACTGGGCGTAGTCGGGCCAGTTGCAAGAGCGCGAGGGCTCATCCCAGCTGCAGAACTGGTCAGACACGTCCTGTGCGCCCCACGTCCGCCTAGCGAGAGTTTTTAGGTAGTGTCAGTTGCATGGATACCTCGCACTTGGACTTTCTTTGCAACCACAATTAAAGTTTTAAATTGAACACCAGCACCGCGGGGGACCGACCTGGGGATGGCCTGCAGGAAGGTGCGACCGTCATCGGCGGCCGACTCCTGGAAGCCCATCAGCTGTCGCATCGAGCCTGCCAGGGGTTAGCGTTTTTTTCTCTTTTTTTTGTCGCTTTCGTTCTTTTGTTGTCGGAGTTGGAGAAGACAAGGGCAAGGTACCCGTGCTCCGCTGTATGAGGAAGCCCGTGTTTTCATCGCCAGCGCGGTGCGACGATAGGGCCAAGACAAAGCAGAGGATGCTCAGTAGGGCAGTTACAGCAAGCGCCGCCGTGGTCGACCTGCTGTGCTGGCGCTGTTTGTTCGCCATCGCTGTTGGTTCTCTCTTTTGTGTGTCCTCGCTGTAGTGTGGGAGGTTGCTCGTGCACGGGTGGGGTTTTGACAACTTTGCGCTCGTGCGTGTGGACTCCTTTTCTTTTGCCAGCTTAGGAGAATTAGATACGAGGCGATCCTACTGCCGCCCAACCGGCACACAGGGAGCGCTCGCTGTGGCCGGGCACTGGACTCCATGAGCAACGGGCTCAGCTTGTAACGCGTGCCTTCCCCACATACTCTCACTCAAGGTGCTTGTTCGCTGGAAAACGACTGCATTGCCGGGCTGCGACGAAACTATGGCGACCGACACAGCCAGCGAACTGGCGCGCTGCAAACAGGCTGAGCTCACCACTTCTTCAGGTTGCGAGGGTGGTCGCACACGAGGGCGAGGAAAACTACGACAGAATTGGAACGAAAAAGAGCAAAAGAAAAATGCTCCCCTACCGCAGATAAAAGTGAAATAACGAATACGAGACGAGAGGAGAGGTTGAGGAGGCGCATTTGTTATTTTTTAATTTGTATAGTCCAGTTGTTACATTTGTATAAATCCGACGGCTCGAGCCGCATCCGGACGGCCTTTTAATTTGGTATTTATTTAATTCAATTCATTCATTGCTCAGAAATTCCCAATGCTGGGTCGCCTCGCGGACGACACGGTGCCCGCCGAAGATGGAGATGGGGAAGCGGTAATGGAGCAAGATGGAGTGATTGACTACGAGCCACCGGCGTGGGGAGGACTGCCATCATCGACACGGCACAAGAAGTGTCTGATCACGCTCAGCCTCGAATCGCCCCTCCGAAATGGGCGTACGATGGAGACCTTCGATTTGAGCCAGGCCGTGGCCGAATCCAAGAAGGGACACTTCACGATTGGCCGCCTGCCCTCGTGCGACATCTACGTCGATCATTTCTCGATCTCCAGGTCTCATGCGATTCTTCAATTCGCACGAGATGGCCAGCAGAAGGAGGGTGAGAAGGGGCAGCCAACCGCGAAGAAGGAGCGATCGAGGCCGAATCTCTCGAAAGGATCAATGGAGAGTGAGAATGGTGGAGAAGCCGATCATGCCGAGGAACCTGCCATCTTTGTCTACGATCTTAGCAGCAAGCACGGCACCTACGTCAACGATCGCCGCATCTCAGCGCGCGAGTACACCCCCGTGCGGCCAGGCGACGTCCTTCGCTTCGGCGACTGCCCGCGCCCCTTCACGCTCATCCAGCGCCACTACGCCCAGATGAACATCAAGAAGATGAAACAGCCCGAAGAGGAGGAGGAGAAGGAAGAAGTGGACAAAACCGAGGAGGTTGATGAGGAGACCAACAGCGCGTGCGATCACCTCAACCAGGACGAGGACGTGGACGGCGAGACACCACACCTCCTGTGCGTGGATGTGGGCACGAGCGGGCTGCGCGCCTACGCCTACGATGTGGGCAGCAGCGGCAGCAGCGGCGGCGGCGCCAAGGGCAAGAACAAACACGACAGGCCGGCGGCGTCGTGCCGCAATCGCGGTGGCTTCTACCAGTCGCTGCCCACGCTCTACCCGCAGCCGGGCTGGGTGGAACAGGACCCCTACGTACGTGCTCAAGCCCGTTGTTGGCTGCTCGTCGTCGTCATCATCCTTCTTGTGCTGCACCTTCGTCTCATCTTCAACTTGCCCCTGTGCAGGTGCTGTTGGACACGTTCAGGGACGTGGTCAACAAGGTGTTGGAGAAGACGCGAATCACGGCCGCGCAGGTGAAGGCTATCGGCATCACGACGCAGCGCGCATCGTTCCTCCTCTGGAACAAGTACGTTTCTTCTCCGACGCTGTGGATGCGAGCCGCGCGCGAGCTGACAGGTCACATCGCGCGATGCGCAGGGAGACGGGAAAGCCGCTCTGTAATTTTATCACCTGGCAAGACGTGCGGACGGTCGGTATTTGCGAGGAGTGGAACGACTCCTACGCCTTCCGAGGTGCGACGTTCTTACTCTGTTGTGTCGTGTGTGTCGTGTGTGTCGTGTGTGTCGTGTGTGTCGTGTGTGTCGTGTGTGTCGTGTGTGTCGTGTGTGTCGTGTCGTTGGTCGTGTCGTTGGTCGTGTCGTGTTGTGTCGTGTCGTGTCGTGCGTGTCGTGTTGCTGACGCATGCATGTTCTCCTGCAGGCATTCACGCGTTCTCCAAGTTTGCACATATCGTGACGAGAAGAACAAGGTACGGCGGCAGCTCTCCACGGTTTCCTCCCCCCGTCAGTTATCGCAGTTGGCAACTCACTGGCTTGGCGTGGTTGGTGTGCTCCAGGCATCTGATGGGCAGCATCTTCAAGTTCTCGCCGATCCACTGCACGCCCCGATTAATGTGGGCCATGAAGAATGTCGAAGGCGCGCAAGAGCTGGCCGCACAGGGCAAGCTCCTCTTCGGCACCACCGACACCTGGATATTGTGGAACCTAACGGGTGCGTAGATGGCCGGCGTCGTCGTCTTCTTCTTTATCATCATCATCATCATCACCTGCCTTACAGTAGTATTACCTGGCAACACGCAGGCGGCAAGGTTCACGCCACGGATTATTCGAACGCGAGTGCGACGGGACTGTACGACACGTTCGAGCTCGGGTGGAATCAGCAACTGTTTTCCGTTGTCGGCCTTCCGGCAAGCATTTTCCCCGAGGTACGACGCCTTTTGAAGGAAGAGATGATGGAGCTACTCACGGACCTGAAACTACTACTGTGGATCAACGCGGCTCTCTAGGTGAGGCCCACGAGCGGCGATTTTGGGAGCACGCTACCTCGGTTCTTCGGCGCGGCGATACCGATTCGGGCCATCGTCGCAGACCAGCAGGCGGCTCTGTTTGGCGAGTGCTGCTTCGACGTGGGCGATTGTAAGGTGACGATCGGCACGGGCTGCTTCATCGATATCAACACCGGCTCGCAGCCTCTTGTCTCCACGCACGGGTAACCACTCCCTCCGCTTACCGTTCATTGCTATCGCCGTTCCTTCGTCGTAACACTCACCACTGCATGAGTTGCGCTATCTCTCAGTTTGTTGCCGCTGATCGCGTGGGCGATAGGCAAGGAGATCACCTACATGATCGAGGGTCCCATGCCGAGCGTTGGCTCCGTGATCGACTGGGGCTCTCGGGTAACCCTCCTCCACCTTTCGCCTTTTCTCGCCTTGTTGTTGGGCGGCTGGTGGTCGATTCAAGCTAACTTTAGTACTGGATTGCGCGCACACAGGAAATGGGCTGGTACGAGCACGCAAAGGAAACGGAGAGCATGGCCACCTCCGTCGATGACACCCACGGTGTATATTTCGTTCCCGCATTCTCCGGCCTTGCGGCTCCTCACCAGGGTATTATTACCTTCCACCCATCTACCCGCGCTCAACGGTGTCGTTAAATCGAGGGCTTGCCTGCTCACCCTCTTCGCTGTGGTGGCGTGCTGTTTGCAGATCCGACGGCGAGAGGCACAATTTTGGGCATGACCACCTCCACCAAGAAGCAACACTTGGTGCGCGCGATGCTGGAGAGTATTGTACGTTAACACGACACACGACACACGACACACGACACACCAGCGACACGACCCGGTAGTGAGATGCAACACGTGACCGATGCTGACTTCGCGCGTGGGTGGTAGGGTTACACGTGCAATGATCTGCTGGAGACGATGAAGGCCGATCTGCCGAGCCTGCGAGTGTCGCCGCTGATGAAGATCGACGGCGGGGTCAGCCAGAACGATTTTGTGAACCAATTCATCGCCAACATGACCGGCCGGGAGATCATACGGCACCCGCACCCCGACCAGATGACTGCCCTTGGCGCCGCCTTCCTGGCCGGGCTTGGCGCAGGTACCACTCATCACTGCGCACCGCCCACCGCCACGTGCAATCTTCACATCTTCGACTCAACCCCCCTCTCCCTGGCAGGCATTTGGAAGTCGAAGGAGGAGCTGAAGGGCCTGCGGGCGTCAATGCACCGGTTCACGCCCGAGTTCGACGAGGAGACACGGCAGACCAAGTACGCCGCGTGGAAGCGGGCTGTGGAGCGGGCCATGCACTGGGCGCAGGAAAATGACCACAACCCCTCCCTACCGCCACCTTCCCCCGCGCAGAACCGCAGCAGCAAAAGCAACTGAGACGCAATTCCAGGAAGAATAGGGAAAATGAATATTTGCAACAGGCAAACCACCCTGGCTTTGCCCAACTGGCTCAACAAACTGGCTCAACAACAACTTGCCAAGGAGAGCAGTACCTTCAACATTTAACATTGTCTGGAGATCACACTTTACACTGAGGTGCCTTGTGCAACAGATGACAACATGAAGACCAAGGTTACTATTTGCCACTATTGCAATTATGATGTTAAGTCCATGTTGGCGTGTTGTGTGAACCTGGTGTGGCTGGACCAACATGACACAGCCCTGGGGGCCACATAGTGGTCCCCAGGGCATGCATGGAGGTAGAAGGTGTCACTCATGGGCAAGGGGACCACCTTGTGGTGCTCTTGTACATCTGTTTCAGCTTGGTCACCTCCTCCAAGTGATGTTTTCTTCTGCTGCTGCTGCAGGAATTAAGAGCAGATTGAAGGCAAAGCTGAAGCTGATGCTGACACTGACACTGATTCCAAAGCTTTGAAGCTGGCACCCACTCCCACTCCTTCTCCCACCAGGACTCCAGTTGCAACTGCTCATTTCCAGCTGATTTACCTGCTTGGTTGCTGTGAGCAGACAAGCCACCAGCCCCTCAACCACAATGCCTATGACATGAATGGGTGGCACAACAGCATAAGGGGCAGCATTCCTCTTTGTCTATTGTTGTTCTGATGAACAGAAAAGTAATTTCCTTGTGCATTTTCTCTTGTGGTTTCGTTCAAATTCCTTAATTTTGCCTTACAAAAGCCACACAGAAGCTGAGGTATTTGAAACATCCACTATGGGTTTTCGTGCCTCCAAGATAGAAACAACCTTCTTGTGTCGGCATCCGGCAGGGAAGGAATGGATGGTTCCCCTACGAAGGAGAGGATGAGCCGGTCGGCAGGAGATGCGGCCCATGCGCAGAGCAACAAGAAACAACGCTCATCGTCGTCCTTTGCCAATTTGCCGAGGGCAGAGGTAATTTCTCACCTTTAATCTTTTCGTACAATTTTATTACAGACATCATTCACCGATTATAGCACCCGAACTTGTTCATCTTTAAATGCGACAATTTATTTTAGATATGATATTATTCTATCTTAATCATCGTCTGGCAGGGCTTGGCGTTGGCGGCAAGCAAGAAGTTGGAGAAGGAACGCGAGAAGGAGGCCAAAAAGATCAAGAAGAGAGAGGAGAAGGACAGGAGACGGAGATCAAAGAGCGAAAAGAAGAAAAAGAAGAAGGACAAGGCAACCGCCACCACCAACGCCGCCACAAGCGACCAACCGCCCTTTACGCTGCAGCCTCCCGCCAGCTTCCAGGCCGATGGTACGGTCCTACCATCGGATCCGCGATGTCGCGACTTGTGGTGTCATGTGCTCAACCATCGCACGTACTTACGACACCCAGGGTGGAGCTGTTCGGCCTGCACGTACTGGAACCCCGCGAGCGCTGTGATCTGTGAGATCTGCACTTCGGTTCGCATCCGGGCCATCAACATCTCCGGCCCCATGGCGACTCCTGCAGGTAAGTAAGCTGCAAGACCGGAAAAGCGCTTCTCTTGTTTCAAGGTGCACGCAGTGGCTGATCAGCATGTAGCAGAGTCGACTCAGCAGGCCGCATGGTGGTTTTGCTCGGCATGCACATTCCGTAACTTGCCCGCTGCCATGTCATGTGACGCATGGTACTCACACATCACACTTGCGCGTGAGACGGTCTGTCTGACTCCCTCCTCCTCCCCCCTCTCTTCCTCTCTCTCTCTGTGTGTGTGGTCATCAGCGGCACACACAGATCGCCAACAGCCCTGCTCGATGTGGAAGGCCTGCCGAGTGCTTTTCTTGAGGTGTCCGGCGCCCCACAGGTGTTCGGTCCCGCCAGCTTGGCGGGCACTCCGCCTGATGGGGGCAGCGCGGCGCCGTCGAAGACTCGGCGCCGAAGCAAGGAAGACAAGCGGGGCGCGAAGGGCCACCGGCGGATGCCCACAGTCGACCGGCAGGAGAACGACGACTTCTGGGTGCCTGAGGCCGAAGAGGAGAGCGACGCCGACGACGCCGACGACGACAGCGCGATCATTGTCGACCGGGAGCAGTTCAAGAAGCTGAGCCGCAGCGACAACTCGCTGGCGGTCGATCACGACGACGGCGAGGCGCTGCGTCCCGACTTCAGGGAGGAGATCGACCGGCGCGAGAAGGAGCTCGAGCGTGAGCTCGAGGCCAAGCGCTGCGCCGAGGAGGCGCGGCGCAAGAAGGAGGAGGAGGACAGCGTTCCGCTCGAGCTCGAACTGATCGAGAAGACCGAGTTCTACTGCACGCACGACCACTGGGAGGACGAGCTCTACAGCGACGAGGACGACTCGTCCGACCCCGTCGACGATCTGCTCGAGGGCGCTTTCGACGATCGCGGGAGCAAGCAGTACGAGTACTACTCGGAAGACGGCGCGACGACGTCGATAAGCGCCTCCTCCTCCTCTCTGCGGTCGTCGGCCAACACCAGCTCGCAGCAGAGGCGGGGCCGGAGCAGCAGTGCGGGCAGGGACGGGGAGGCGGAGCCGCTGGTGCAGGCGGCAGCTGTCAACTACGAGGAAGTAGCGTCGACGCATAGTACGCCTCAGGGGTATCGTGACAGCAGGCTGCGCACCGACTCGGCGGGGATCGTCGACGTCTACGAGCTGGTCGCAGAGACCGATGGGAGGCCACCGGCCGCCGGCGACAAGGTCGCGTCGTCCGGGTACCTCAGCGACGAGAATGAAAGCGAAGACAAAGGCGAAGCGGAGAGGAGGGACCGGCAGCAGGGCTACACCGTCTTTAACGGGCGCCAGCACCTCATGGAGAGCAGGGGCGGCAAGAGCGATCACTATTGCTACGACGGCGACGGCAACGACTCGAGTAACAACAGCAGCAGCAGAAGCAGCACCCCCACCGCGGCAGATCACAAGGGCAAGCGGAGGGCGGCCGAACTCGTTCGCGAGCAGCACAAGGCCGGGGCTCCGCAGGAAGAGCCGATGGCGACGGCGGGCGGGTGCCTCGACGAGGAAGAGCTGATGGCGCAACTTCTCGCCGCCGACGACAATCTGGTTCCCTCCGTGTCAGCCGCTGCGAGCGAGAAGCGCCAGCGCCCCGAGGTACCGCCCAAGCGAAGCCAAAAGCTGAAGAAGAAGAAAGAAAAGGGGGAGAAACACGACAACAAGAGCAAGCAGCAGGTCAAGCAGCATTACAAGCCTACACAGGAGGACAACTACCTCGAGGACGTGGTGGAGGCGGTAGACTGCCTGCGGGCCGAGAAGAAGAGCAAGAAGGCGCAGCTCCGAGACAGCCTCTACTACACGGACGATGACGGTGGCGATGGCGGCGACAGCAGCGAGACCGAGAGCGAAACCGAGAGCGAGACCGAGAGCGACGACAACAGCGACTCGGCCGACAGCGACGTTGACGCTGGTGGCAGAGCCGTCGCCACCGGTGGCGGCGTGCAGGACTCGGGGGACCGACGAGCGCGCGAAGTCGCCGATGAAGAGGAGGAGCTCTTTCGTCTCGCCCTGCTGCGAACCAGCGGAGAAGACGGGAAGGAGCCGAACGCCAACAAGGAGGAGAACGCTGGCACTGCTGCAGCTGCGGCCCGTCGAGACTCGTCGCCGCCGGCTGTGGTGGTCTCGACGCACCCTACACCGCTCGAGGCTACTCCCCTCGCGCCTGCCAATCCGCCCCTGTCGCCGATCAACCCCGCCAAGCTGGCTTACGCCGCGCTGGCCTCCATGTCGCCCACCACGTCGAGCAGGCTGCGAGGGACCGACTCGGAGGACGAGACCGCGCGGTCGACCAGGTCTCTCTCCGCCCCTGCCGCGCGCCGCGGCGGGGGTCGTTCGGTCGGCAGCGGCAGCATCAGTAGCAGCACCAGCACTATCCCGCCTCGCGCGCGGAGCGCCGCTGGCACACAGCCGCTCATGCTGTCCGCCGACATGCGCTTCCCCGAGCACTCGCGGAAGATGGCCGTCATGTCCAAGAAGAGCGACCAGTACCTTCACGTACGCTTGTTTCCCCCGCAACAATCGTCTGTGGCCTTGCGTGGTGGTCGCTCGTCTTATACCCCCACTATCGCTTGCTGCAGGATATGATCACCAGGTGCCAGGCCCTGTTCCCCATCGTCGCAACGCATCTGGTGCGGATCCAGTCCGTGTACGAACACAGGCAGAAGCTGCAGGTGCGCCGCCGCGGGCACTTCTCCATTTTCTTTCGTTTCGTTTCCTGTTTAGACAAAAGTTGAGTTTGCGTTTGCACTCACACCTCTTTGTAATTTCTCGTGTGCGTGCCGTGCCACCAGCGGTTTGTGGGGATGCAGCTCGAGAGCCAGGACAGCAGAAAGGACTCCAGCGAAAGCGTTCGCGTAGGCCAGAAGTACGTCCGCCGACACATTCTCAGTGTGGCTTTTCTTCTTCTTCAATCGCTAACCAATGGCCGCACATGCGCGCGTGCAACAGCCTGGTTCCTCGCCTTCAGCGAGCCATCCGCCTCGCCCGACGGGCCAATTTTCTCCTCTACGGCGATGTCGGGTACGCAAACACCCCGCGGCCCCCCCACCATTACCACTGGCCCGACTCGCGCTCGACCGTTCGTTTGAGCTCAATCGCCAACTTGCACCACTCTGCAGGAGCACCATGCGACTCATTGGCACGGTCTACACGTCGGCCGAGCTCGCCGTCCGCGCCAACGATTCGCTCTTTCAGGTACAGCGACCAGTCTCATCGGATCACCCAAACCTTTGTTGTAAGCGTGGCCTGGTCGCTCACCGGCTTTGGACCAGATGACCTGCGACTACCTGTACACGCTGATCTCGACCGAGGAGTTGGCCGCGATCTATCGCGGGGCGATGCTGCGCTCCTCCTCGGCGAGCAAGTCGTCGTGCCACGTCGCCATTTGTTCGTTCGCCCGAGCGCGGCATCAGCTCCGGCTTTCCACCATCGAACTCAAGCGGGCCAACGACTTCCTCAAGCGCACCATCACTCAGCGCTCCGTGTTGGATGTGCTCCAATCGAGGTAACCCTGTGTGTCGTGTGTCGTGTGTCGTGTGCCGTGTGTCGTGTGTCGTGTGTGTGCGCTCAACGCCTTCTATCACGCAGTGCTCTATCGCTGGTGCAGGCGACGAGGCAGATGTTGGCGCAATTCAAGCAGGAGCAGGAGCAGGAAGACGGCGCTGGCGGGCTCCCGCGCAGCAGCAGCCCCCACACTCCGCGAACCGCCGCGACCGTCAAGGACGTGCGACGCCACCAGGTCGAGTGGCTCGAGAACGCCGTCCGCAGCGTCGAGTCCCGGCTGTGCGTTGAAGAGGACAGAGGCGCCGAGCGCAACTGGAACAAGGAATTCCAAGACATTCTAGGCACGCGCTCTGACCAGTTTATAATCCTCACCTTGATCGACGCCTGCGATGCTGACCTGGTGATGATTTATATTAGATTCCTTTTCCATCTCGAAGACGGAGAAAGAGCTGGAGGCTGGCCAAGCAGCGCTTGTCAACAGGTCCGCACGCACCACCGCACACGCACACGCACACGCACACATTCATATTTTTTGTCGATCAATGGCCAGGGGTCAGCAAGCGGACAAGTTGTGCACGCTGGCGAAGGACTTCGTGGCGGCGGCCAAGATGTACGGCAAGATCATCATCTCGGAGGTGTTCCTGCCCTACAAGCAGAAGACCATCAAGCCCATCAGCATCGGCGGCGTGGCGGGCGGCGAGAAGTACATCCACCGCGGCATCCTCTTCAAGTTCGCCATGGACTGGGAGGGCCTCTACGGCGGCGATGAGTACAGCGCCAAGGTGGCCTCGCACGAGCTCAAGGGCCTCGCTCGCTACTTTTCGTGTGCCGTGCGCGGACTTCACTTCCCCTTGATGGCCCTCATCGACTATCGGTACGTGCACGACACGCACACTACCAACGACGTGGGTTTGAGTGCTGAGGCGAAAGTGCGTGCAGTGGTTTCCGCCTTACGGCCTCGTCCATTCTACCGATCTCGCACGCCGACACGCTCGTTTACGGAAGTTGCGATATGGGCGCCACCGTCAAAGACGACAACAAGGTCCTGAGCAAGCTCATGGAGAAGGCCGGTCGCCAGATGAACATCAAAGGTTGGTTAAAACATCCGCCCACGCCATGCTAATTTACTCACAACCCTCAGCATCAACGTTATCTCACTCATACGGCGTCGTTACGGTACGGTTCTATATATCAGGCCATCTCGCGGGGAAGAATGGCGACGCATTCCTCTACGCGCCCACCGACATCGAGGGCCACCTGGGCCGCGATCGCCGCTTCTATGTGCTTGGTGCGTGAGCAGCTTCGCCCATTACTTATTATTATTATTATTGTGCTATGCAATGCGTGCCGCCTCACTTTATATATCTCGACACAGACTTTGCTCGCACGTTCCCTCCGGCCACGCCCAACATCCAAACCCACCCTCGGGGCTTCCTGTACCAGCTCCTGCGCCCCGAGTTCGTCTTCGCCTACCACAAGCCCCTGTCCAGGTACGCAAGAGCTACTCCGTTCTTGCTAAGAAAACCGCTCAACGGCCAGCTCTGCACGGTTGAGCTGAAATGCGTTGCGTTGCGTTGCGCAGTGATGCGTTCATGGTGTTCGGCAAGAAGAGCAACGCTACGGACAACCCCGAAATCCGCGAGGCCACCAATCACCTCCTAAACACGGTCATCCCCGGGTACGAGCCGCACAGGCATCACCGCACCAACAGTGGGCAATCGATGACCGTGTCTCAAGTGTTGGGACTGACATTGTGTGTTTTTGTTTTCGTTGTGTGGTTGCAGGTTTGCCAACTGGCTGGAGCGCCATTTCGAGGAGGACGACGAGCGGGTACTGACGTCGACGCTGAGCGTGCTCCTGCATAGAGAGGGCATCAACAACCGTTATCTGGGCGTTGTCCGCATCCACTGCCGCAACCCGCGCCTTCGCCACTTCCTGCTCCGGTATCGTCGACACTTTCTTTCTCTCTTTTTCTTTTTCTTTCTTTTCTTTCTCTGACGAGGTTGTTGTGGAATGTGAATGGAATGCAGGGAGATGATAGCGCGAGTGGTCAAGAACATCATGCGCGCCGAGATGCGCGACAAAACCAAGAACGTCCACTGGCAGCGGATGGCCCAGGCGCCCTCCTCGTCGCAGCCCCGCATCGAACTCGGACCTGCGGAAGAGGACCACAACCAGGAGACCAGCTTCGCCATGGTGGTCGCACGATTCTTCAACGTCGTCATTGGACTCGAAGGCGAGCGATCAAAGGAGTTCTGGGACGTCCAGATGAGGTACACGCACGACACGCACGACACGCACGACACGCACGACACGCACGACACGCACGACACGCACGACACGCACGACACGCACGACAGAAACTTACCTTCGCGGCCATCAGGGAAAAGCTGGAGCACTCATTTCCAGAGGCGGAGCTGTCGCAAGTGCCGATCAGGCTCTCGTCGGCCGACTTCCTGCCGCTCTTTGAACGGATCCAGCAGCTGGGCGGCATCCGCCTCTCCAAGCAGGTCCTCAAGGAGCTCGAGGAGACCCCCGAGAAGGTCATCTTTGCCTACCCCGACATCACCAAGCTCCGGGTACGCGCCAGTGCCAGTCGCACTCTCACCTCCCCGTGTGCACCACTAACCTGCGTGTTGCGTGTGTTGTGTGTGACCAGTCGCGCGTAACCCACATGAACATTGTCGAAGAGTCGGAAGCGCTGTCGATGAAGCTCACGGCGCTGAAGACGGACAACACGCACCTCGCTCTCCGCATGCTGCGGTACTCGCGCGACCACTACGAGGCCGCCGTGCGCGCCTCAACCGACAATCCCAAGACACTCTACCGCTTGGCCGACGTGCTCAAGGTACTCGTCCAAGTCCATTTTGGGCCGCACGCACACAACACGACACACGACACACGCACGCACTCATGCACTGGCGCGCGACAGGAATTGGCCAAGAGGGAGCCGGGTCCGCTACAGCTCAAGATCGAATTGGGAGATTCGAGCATTGAACGATTTCTGGCCGCCTACGCGCTCAACCGATCCGACGAGAAGGTAACGGAATGCGGTGTGAAGCTCTCGAGAGGTGTGACACATCAACCCCGCTCACATCCGCGCATTATGTACACGCAGGTGATCTACCAAACGGGCAACGTCGCATGCGAGCTGGGCGAGACCATCCGGAGCGCTCACTTCTATGTCAAGGTACTCACCCTCTTCTCGTATTCTGGTTTACGCCTTCTTCTTCTTCTTCTTCTTCATGCATCACCATCGTCAATCAATTTTGTTTGTTTGGCGCTCAGTGCACTGACTCTGTTTCTGTCGCACCGGCCCAGGCGAGGGAATGCTTTGTTACGGCGCTCAAGCTCGGCTCACAGCCCCACTACGAAAAGGAGGTGACCGAAAAGGCTCTGGCCCTCATGGAAAAGGCCGAAACGGTTCGGTTACTACGGGTCCCTTTCGGCGGAGGTCTTCCACGGAGTGGTGCTGACCCAACGTTCTTTGTGCGTGCCGTGTGTCGTGTGTGCGTGGCGTGGTCACGGTAGAACTTGAGTGTGGTGGACTTTGAAGGCGCGTTCCAGCTGTTCCGAGCCGTGCTAACTGTGCGACCCGACGACGTGCTCATCATCTTCCTCTGCGCCGAGATCTGCTTCTCGTGGGCTCGCACGCTCGGGGTACACTCAGCAAAGACACCGCATACCGCCACGCCGAACTCACAGCTAATCCACGGTTCATGTGTGTTGTGTCGTGTGTCGTGTGTGTGGTGGCTCGCTCCAAGGATTCCAAGGACGGCACCAGCCCGCCCTACAAGAAAGCAATCAAGTATTACCAAAAGGTGGTGGACATTGCGCGCAAGACCAATAGGACCGCCTCCCCGAGCACTGAGGAGCGTAGACAACCTCACACACAATCCGACGTTCTGGTACGTACTCGTGTAGTGGTGGTGGTCGTGGTGGTGACAGCTGTCTGTGTGTTGGCTGAYGGACCGCACGCGGGGCCGCCGCAGAGTAAGCGACCACGRCTGCCGTTCCTCAACGAACTAGAGGGCATGAGCCATGTGCTCACSTCGACCTCGGAGAGCTACGAGAAGTTCCTCAACAACATCATCGGCAAGGAAAACAGCAGCTTCAAGAACAAGAAGAGCTCSAGCGAGAAGTTCCGGTCCAGCCTCGCCGCCCGCGGTATCGGCGGCAGCATGCACATGATGCTCTCCAGCCTCAGCGACCACCACCATCACCACCAGCGCCACCACTCGAGCGGCAGCAGCGAGGACTCGCCGGCGTCGTCGCCCTCGCCCAGGGGCTGGAGCAGCGSGCGCCGCACCTGGCACCGGAAAGAGAAGAAGGAAAAGGAAAGGGAAAAGGAYCTGAAGAAGACSCGCAAGCACAGCAAGAAGGAGGGCCACCACGTCGAGGAGCTGACGACTGCGGCAGCCSCAGCKGAATCGCCRCCGYCGTCGTCGTTCGGCCGCCGGCTCTCGCTYAAGCTGCCRCGGTCGCCGCGCGGCGGCGCCACCACAGAAAMCGCGGAGGGCACCGGCGGCGAGAGCGCAGAGCCGATGGCGTCGGTGAAGCACGCCAACTCGGCGCCGCAGYTGTTGCCGATACCKACGCCGGCGTCCGGGCACGGGCCATCKATGACCGGGTCATCGTCGTCGTCGCCCACGCCGGGKCATCACTCGCACCACCTGGTGAGCAAGCTCTTCTCGAGCACSCGACGGTTCTCGTCGGCGGGCAAGAAGGAGGCMATGGCCGCCGCCGCCAAGGCCGACAAGTGGGGCACGGGCGACTACACCGCGGCGCTGCACCCGGGCGACGCGGCCGAGGCCGAACGCAAGAAAAAGGAGGCCGAGGACCTGCGCAAGAAGGAGGAAAAGGAGCGAGAGGACAAGCGACACCTGGAGCGGGAGAGAGAACGGTACGTCTATGCGTGTCATGTTGTCGTGTGTGTGTCGTGTGTGTGTCGTGTGTGTCGTGTCGTGCGTTGTTTCTAAAGGGGGGAACGCGGTGCAGGCGAGTACGAGACCCGTGGCGATGCATTTACGTCCTCTTCCGACTCCGCCTGGCGTTCTACAACGATCTCACCCGCAGCTTCCCCGGACTGGGCATGTTCTGGCTACGCGTGCGTACTCTCCCTCTGACACGGGCCACCATCATCCACCATTCGCCTTTCCGCCATCCACCAGTCGAACCGCCGGCGGTGTAGATGATGTGCCTGTGCCTGTTCCTGTGCCTGTTCTGATCTATTGTGATCTGATGCGTCAGATGGGGCACATGCTCGTGGAGCACGTGCACGAGGCCATGCTGACGCACGACCTGCAGCCCAGCCAGGAGAAGGAGTTCCTGGACCAGGCCGGTACGCTACGCTACGCTCGTGAACTCGTGAGCTGAACTGAACTGTATATAAAGTGACCTCGCCTGACCGCTAACGCCACATACAGCGGGGCACTACGCCAAGGCCCTGACGCTGAACCCCAACTACGTGGGCATCCTGCAGCAGGACTACGACTCCTTGTACATCACCGACGACGGCGATCCCAGGTACCGTCACTGCGCTTCACGTTTGCAACGCGCAACGCGCACGATGGCACGCTTACACATAACGTGCGGCGTTTGACGTGTGCTATTGGACGACGACGCCAACGACGACAACAACAACAGGACTGAAGAGCCGCCGGGCGCGATCGAGGCACTGTACAGGCCGATGCGGGACATCCTGCAGGTGGCACAGACCTCGTCCATCCTGCAGGTGGAGCTCGGCAACGCGTGCTCCAGGCTTCAGATGCGCAAGCTCTTCCTGGCGCCCGTCGCCCCACAGATATCGGACCCCACCCTCACCGCCATCATCAAGGGTACCACGCTCACCTCTTTACGGCCTTTTTTTTCCCTGTCGACGCCAACACGGGCAAATGGTAGTGTCACTGACGCGTCGACGGGATTGCCTGATCAGGCGGCAGTGGCGGCGTTCCGCTGGCGCTCGAGGAGTTGTCGCTGTCGTGCTGCGCGCAAGTATCCGGCACTTGCCTGGAACGCCTGGCGCCGTACCTCGCCACCACGCTCACGACCCTGCGCCTCAAGGTACCTACGCCCACAATGCTGTCTAGCACGCACCATCAGAATCAGTCCTCTGGAGGTCTCATGTGAGTCTCGTGTGTGTCGTGTGTGTCGTGTGTCATCGCGACATTGTAGGGTCTCACGGAAGGGCCGACGCAACAATACTGCAACCTGATCAAGTCCTGCAAGAAGCTGCAGCAGCTGTCGATGCCCCACTGCTGCTATCAGGACACCTACAAGCCCCTGCAGATCCTCTACTCCCATTGCCGCAATCTCACCTCCCTGGACTTTGGGTACCGTCACCATCCCCACCGACTGCCAGGTGGTCACCAGTTCATGGCCCTTGCAGACCCTAACACACTTCGTCTGTGTCGTTGGTCGTGTCGTGTCGTTGGTCGTGTCGTTGGTCGTGTCGTTGGTCGTGTCGTTGGTCGTGTCGTTGGTCGTGTCGTTGGTCGTGTCGTTGGTCGTGTCGTTGGTCGTTGGTCGTGTCGTGTCGTGTCGTGTCTTCTTCGTGTTTAGTGTGATGTCCGTCATTTGCTGGAAGGACGAGTTCGAGGATCTGGCTAGAAGCAGCCAAGGTCTGACCAGTCTCGACCTCTACTACCTTCACAACCTGACCAGGCACCACCTTCCCCCTTCGGACCCCCACCCCATCGCACACGCCCGCGCAACACACTACTAACCCCGCTGCTCTTGAACGCTGCTGCAACAGTTCGTTTGTGGACCAGTTCCTGTCCGAGTGCAAGCACCTGCGTCGGCTCCGACTGCCGTGCCTCACCCCCTACGCCGTCAAGAAGTCGAGCAAGCGAAGGTGACTCTACCACTCCACCTGCGCCGCAGCCTTTTATTATTATTAGCAATTAATTATTAATTATTAATTATTAATTGTAATTGTTATTCAACTTCTTTTCGTTCTTTCCTTTTCCTGCGGTCAGGGCCGAGGACGGTGATGTGGGGAAGCAGCCGATCGAGGGCGGCGGCATCTCGTACTCGGACGAGGTGCTCAAGAAATGGGCGCACAAGTATTCCACCTCCTTCGCCCAACTCGAGGTGCGCTGCAACCCCCATATGTCCCACTACTGTCGTTGGCCGTTGGCCGTTGGCCGTTGGTCGTGTAACACGAGTGTGGGTGCAGGAGCTGCATATGGACGGATACAGCAACCTCACCTACTCGAGCATGTTGCCTTTGGTGGAAACGTTCAAGTCGCTGCGCGTGCTCCACCTCGAGGTGCGCCTGCCAGTCATTGCCCTCAACCCAAGGGGGTCCCCTCAACCTCTCGTGTCGCGCCCGTGTGATATTATGCAGAACAACCGAGGACTGGACGACCGGTGTCTGATCAGGCTCACCTCGCACTGCACGTCGCTGACCACCCTTCACCTGGCGCACTGTGTAAATATCGGGTACGTCTCTGCCGCTGTGGGGCTTGCTGGCACTCATCACCAACCTGTGGTCGCTGACACACGACACGACACGACACGACACGACACGACACGACACGACACGACACACACGGCACGCGCGACACACAGGGATGCGTCGCTGACTGTGGTTGCGCGGACCTGTCCGCAGCTGAGTATACTCAACGTAGCCTTGACTAAGATCGGAGGTAAAAAAAAAGTTAACACTGGAGCTAAGAGAAAAAAACCACCAATCCCTGAAAAGCTGACGTGTGGCGATATATCCGGATAGGTGGCGGAGTCGAAGCGATCGCGCAACACTGCGGCCAGCTGCGGGAGCTGTCGCTGGGGTGCCCCTTCCGGCTGCGCGACGACGTGCTCAAGAACCTCATCTACAACTCCTTCGTCAACCTCAAGAAGCTGGCGCTCTTCCGAGCCGCCAAGGCCCAGCTCAAGTACTCCATCAACGCTGCTCGCACCAAGGGCATCCAGGTAACCACCGCACACGACACGACACGACACGCACACGACACGACACGACACGACACGACACGACACGACACGCACACGACACGGCACGCACACGACACGCACACGACACGCACACGACCAACGACACGACACGACACGCACACACGTGAGCTCACGTGAGTGATTGGGCGGCCAGGTGGAGTTTGATCGCAATACGATGCTGCCGGCCTACGTGGCCAAGAAGTGCCCCGAGGCCAGAAAGCAGGAGCTCAAGCGCATCATCCGCCGCATCCTCTCCGAAGACATCGCCGAGCAGGCCGGCGCCCTCCGGTACCTCCGCGCTCGAGCCCGCTTTGGCGCGTAATGTACTATATAACTATCCCCTCATCCGCCTTGCGTTGTCACGCGCAGCTTACTGGCCTACGAGTTCTTCGTGCCATTCGACTCAACCAAAGCAGGTAACGACACACAACACGACACACGCGACACACAACACGACACACAACACGACACACGCGACACACAACACGACACACACACGCGGGGGAGAGAACATGCGGTGACGGGTCGGGTGGTGACGCAGAGGACAACAAGCGCTACTTTGCCAAGCTGGGCGGCATTCCGCGTCTGTTGAAGCTCATGGGGCCGGGCAACCACCACGAGGTGCGCATCAAGGCCACCAAGGCCGTCTGGAACTTTGCCAGCACCGAAGAACTGCAGCGGCTCTTGCTCGGCGAAGGTACCACCGCACACGCGCACACGCACCACCGCACACGCACACGCAGCTAATGACTTGACTGTTGCAGGTGTGCTGGGGCCGATCACCGATTCCCTGCAAGCGGTGATCCCCGAGCTGCAGGAGGCCAGCGCTGGCGCCCTGTGGCCCTACCTGGAATTTGGTAACGACACGACACACACTACCGCACACGCACGACACGCACGACACGACACGCACACACACGACACGCGCCACCGCACACGCGTGAAGAGTACTTAATCATGATTGGTGGTGGTGGTGGTGCAGAGGACGTGGGGGAGAAGGCGCTGGAGCTGGGCGTGGTGGAGGCGCTGCTGCCCATCATGAACACGGCCAAGGTGCAGCCGCGCTGGCACATGCTCGGCTGCCTCGTTTCCATCGCCGAGAACGGTACGTCTCGACTCCCACCCTCGGCCCTCGGCTCCTGTTGGCTCACGTTGGGTCTACCC
>CACVKS010000003.1:0-54018 GCA_902749335.1 Acanthamoeba triangularis
TGGCACCAAGCAGGACCTGTGCTCGCCCTCGCAGATCAACGAGACCTTCCTCAAGATGCAGGACCAGTTCTCCAGTTTCGGTGTCAAGGAGTTCATGCCCGTCAGCTGCATCTCCGGCAAGGGCATCAAGGAGCTCAAGATGGTCATCATGAAGGCCGCCCTCAAGCAGCGGACCATGGGAGAGCAGATCCCCAAGATCTATCTTGAGCTGGAGAGGATGGTCGAGCGCAAGAGGGTCGAGCTGGCCTACCTGAAGAAGCCGCCCACCGTCTACTTCGAGGAGTTCCGGGTCATGGCCATGAACATTCCCAAGCTCGAAGACGAGGTAGGCGCACCACACACACACACACCACACCACCTGCGACTCACACCTCTCTTCCCTTCGCCTTTTACAGGAGGAGTTGATTCGTGCCATGGAGTTCTTGAACGAGCTGGGTTCGCTCGTGTACTTCCGCAAGGCCGGCCTCTCGGACATCGTCATTCTGGACCCAAGGTGGCTCACCGAAGTGATGGTACGTCGTAGCGCCGCGCCTGTGCTGTGCGTTGTCTAACCTCTTCAATTCTCGTGTTTTGTTCCCTCACCATTCAGGCCACGGTGGTGTCTTCGAAGACGATGCTCGAGAAGGGCATCCTCCAACACAAATTCCTCTTCAACCACATCTGGAAGGGCGACCAGTATCCCGCCTTCCTTCATCCTCACCTTCTCCTGCTTCTTGGTGCGTTCATGGTTGATATCTTATTAATTATTATTATTATTTTTGCTTTCTTTTGTTGCTACTTTTTCACATTATTTTCCAATTTTCTAATTGTTCTGTTTTATATTCGGTTGTGTAGAGAAATTCCAGATCACGTTCCGCCTGCGACGGAAGCGCATCGTGTTGCGAGCGGTGGAGGACGTCACCGGCCGCACTCAGAACCAGCTCTCGTTCAAGGTGGGCGACAAGATTATGCTCCTCGAGAAGCCCAAGGTCGGCCGCTGGTGGAAGGGCATGCACAACGGACAGACCGGCTACTTCCAGGCCAACCACGTGGAGGACACGGGCCAGCCGCCCGAGTTCACCCTCGAGGACGAGTCACTGGTGCCGTGCCTGCTCACGCCCGAGCCCCCGCCCGGCCTCCTCGAGAAGGAGTGGCCCCTGTCCGACGAGACGGCGCCGCTGCAGATCGGCCGCGTGTGGCGCTTCAGCTTCCTTCCGCTGCCCTTCTTCCCCCAGGTCATCGTTCGCCTGCTCCACAGCGGCGAGAGCAGGTTCGTGCTGACTTCTCATCATCATCTTCTTTTCTTGTCTATTGACGCTTCAGCGCTGTGACTCATCACGCACGCACGCACGCACGCACACACGCTGTACAGGTTGCACTGGAAGCATGGCATGGTGGTGGAGAACATTCGAGGCGATGCGTGGAGCTTGATCCAGGTGGACCACGGCCAGGGCACCCTCTCCGTCCACGTCCGATCGGCCAGCCCGACGGCCCTCCAAGGTACTCCCTCATCCCCAATGTGTGTTCGTTGGTGGGAGGACAATGCCAATTGACGCGTTGTTGTGTTGTGCGTATAGACATGATCTCGTCGGTCGAGGAGGAGGTGGACATCCTGCGCGATTGGTTTGGCGTCACCTTCACCGAAATCAAGGTCCCATGCACCCACTGCATCAGGGAGAAAAAGGTACCTACCTTCTTGCCCACTCCTCTTCGCTTCTTGGCAGAGTCCGACCCGGTTGGCTAACGTACTTTCTCCCTCTCTACCCTTCTAAAGAAGGACGTATATTTATTCACCCTCGATGAATGCGAGTTGGCGTCGGCCGAGGACAGGAAAGTGCTCGTCTGCCAGAGCGTACGTTCCTTCTGGGTTGAAGCTGCGCGCTCGCTAATGGGTTTTGATCTCACATGCGCGCTCTGTCGCTCCGACTCGTCCAGGGCGTCATCGGCCGAATTGAGGTGCCGCTGACCGAGATCGTGCCCGACATCGCCATGGCGCAGTACAAGAAGGTCGCCTTCTCGAAAATCGAAATGGGTCCAGTCATCGGCCAGGGTACCTCTTTCCTTCCCCCGCCCCCGCAGTCGCTCTTGTTCCGTTGGTCGCTCACCCGCCATCATCGCCACGGACTTGGCACACATCCGTAATAGGTGCCTATGCGGATGTATATAAGGCCTCGTATGATGGCAAGACGGTGGCTGTAAAGAAACTCAACAACGCCAAGGGCTTCAAGGAGTTCCGCGCGGAGGTCAAGTTCATGAGCGTGGTGGATCACCCTAACATCGTGCTCCTCAAGGGCATCTGCCTCAACCCACCCTGTATCATAACCGAATTCATGGAACTCGGTACGTGCCCGACAGCAGCCCGCCTGCGTGCACCAGCACTTTGCGTGCTAAATGCTTGAAATTCAGGAAACCTCCACTCGTACCTGGACGACGCGAACAACAAGCTGACGTGGCAGCAGAGCATCAAGATCGCCGAGGATGTGGCCAAGGGCATGCACTTCCTCCACTCCCAGTCCCCCGCGCGAATCCACCGCGACCTCAAGTCCCCCAACATCCTGGCACGTCGCCCGCGTTCTCCGCATTCCGCGTTTCGTTCTTTGACCTGGTCTGACGCATTCCCTTGCTTCTTTCTTTCACTCCCAATAGCTCTGCCTGGACAGCGAAGGCCGCATCATGGCGAAGGTGGCCGATTTCGGTACGGCGCGCTCGCTGGCGCCCACCATTGCCGGTCGCACGGTCGACAACCCCATCTGGCTCGCGCCCGAGGTCATGCGAAACGAGGAATACACCGAAAAGGTACCCTCTCTATGGGGTCGTCCACTGTCTTGGCATCTCCGGCCATCAGAGTTGCTGACTACTGCGAATTACGCAGGCGGACGTGTATTCGTACGGTATCATCCTGTACGAGATCTACACGCGCAAGTTCCCGTTCGGCAAGAAGACCCGCTTCCAGATCGAGCTCGAGGTCGTCGATGGCAAGCGGCCGGACCTCCCCGACGATTGCCCGCCGTTCTACATGTGCGCGGCTCTCTCTCTCTCTCTCGTTGTTGTACGTGCGCGCCATACTCACGCTCGTTACATTACAACTATTGCACAGGGACCTGACGACATCGTGTTGGTCGGGCATCCCGTCGGAGCGGCCCGCCTTCCAGACCGTGCTGGAGAAGCTCAAGTCGCCCCTGCCCGTGACCTACCGCGCCCTCGCGCCGTTCAGTGCCGAGACTCCGATCAGCGTGCGCGTGGACGTGGGCGACGTGGTCTACCTCGAGCCCGACAGGAAGAAGCCCCTCAGCAGCGCCGACGTCATCAGCGTAAAGTGCACCCACCGCGCGCAGACCATCTTCCTCCCCTCGGACTTCCTGCAGACCCACTGCGAGTGCGTGCCCTTCGAGGACTACTTCTTCAACACCTACCAGCAGCTGCAGACCGCCCCGCTGGTGCGGACGTCGTCGGCGACCATGCCCTCGTCCCCGCTGTCGTCCACCTCCTCGCCCGTCTCCTCGCTGAACTCGAGCACCGACAAGAGCAGGTACACATATCACATACTATATTTATATGTTCTATATATGTTGTGTCTATATGTCTATATGTACAGCAGCACGGCGGTATATACGGTATCCAGGCAAGCTCGGATTCGATGGGATCTATCTAGGTCTATATATATATATATCTATCTATCCATATAGATAGATGTATATGGTGCCGGCTGATTGGCTCATCACGCGAACGCCGGCGTGGGCCACAGTCCGCTGCTGCCCTCGGCGTCGGTCTCGCTCCCGCCACCGCTCATCCTGCCGCCACTCGGCTGCATAAACACGAGCGAAGGCCCGGTGGAGCTCTTGCTGAGCCCGCCGTCGAACTCCGGCGAGCGGAGCGTGAGCTTCATCACCGGCGCCGGACCGCTCATCCTTGGCAAGAAGGCCGCCGCGGTCCTCCTCTCGCCTCGCGTCCTACACTACGAGCGCGTCGAGCGCATCACCGCCGAACGCGAGCGGAGCGTAGCCCTCAGCAGTTCCTCCGCCAGCGGCCTCTTCGCCGGCCTCCTCAAGACGGAGCAGGACAAGAGGTACACCATGATCGCACACGTGTGCGACTATCCATCTATAGATCGGACTAACCACTGACCCGCTGCTAATTTTTTCTTCCTCCATCTTCTCGTGTGAGTGGGTGAATGGTTGCGTGCGTGCGTGCGTGCGTGCGGGAGTGGTGGTGTCTCAGCATTTAGTTATATATATAACTATCATTATATTGCTCTCCCGCTGTGTACTGACGTGGACTTGCTCGGTTGACAGCAGGTCGGCGTCGTACCGGCTGATGCAGAAGAACAACATCCCCAAGGACAACAAGAAGCCCGAGGATAAGGACCGCGAAGGGCGTGAGCGCGAGCTCAAGGAGGAGCAGGACGACGAAACCAAGTCGCGCCTCGACGATGTGTCCGAGGAGACCATTCTCGCCGAGCACGGCTTCCACCGGGTCATCGACGAAGAGGAACAGGTACCAGCGCTGGCATTCTTGTCATTCTTGACACTATTGTGTATTTGGGCTCATGTGTCTTGTCATGTGACAGCCGAACACGATACTGCCCCACTTTGCCAAGCGGCTGGACAACAACCCGACGCTGCTCAACCCGCACGAGGTGTTGATCGCGGTGCAGCTCATCTTCCTGCCGGAGCGCAACCTCGTTCTGTCACTCAAGAAGCAGGGCGCCGACAACCTCGGCCAGGGCATCACCAAGGCCATCACCGACTCGGGCAAGATCTGCGCTCCTCCCGGCGAGGACGCCAAAGAGAGGTCACTCTCCGTTTTATTATTATTTTAATTGTTGTTATTATTTTCCGTTTTCTTTTTTTGTTTTGCGTTGCCCGTGTCGTGTGCTGACGCCGTCTGTTGTTTGGTGCAGAGGGTGGTTGGTCGGAACGGTGCAGCAGATCGGTGCCGCGCTCCAGGGTAAGCTCGACATTAAGGAGGGCGACAGAGTCATCCCGATCTACTCGCTCTCGTCCATTCCGATCAAGCTGACCTCCATCGACAACGTCATGGGTACGCCCGCATCACTCGAGCGCGTGCAGACCCAACCAATCGCGATCGTGTAGTGGCTCACCACCTCCCGGGGATGGGATTCTGCGTGACGCCACAGGCGAGCGGTTCGTTTTCGTCAAGGGCACCGCCGTGGCTTTCGCGCGCTCCACGTTCGCCCTGCCCCCGCCCGAGTTCGAGATGGACGTGGCCGCCGTGGCGATCGACGTCGCCTCGTGTCTCTCCCAGATCGAGCGCGCTGCCACGGTGACGGGCACCGTGGTGGTTATCGGACTGGGCAAACTGGGCCTCACGGCTCTATGCTTCCTCCGCAAGGCGGCCCCCGCGGCCAGGATAATCGTCATCGATAAGGACGACGCGCGCCTTGATGCCGCCCGCGCCCTCAAGAAGGCCGACATCGTGCAGAAGATGTACGAAACCAACCACCTCCTGCGTGTGCTGCGTCGTTGGACTCATCGTTTTGTGAACGAACGTGTGGCGAATAGAAACGCGCGGAACTCGGCCGAGGTGCTGTCATTCGTGCGACAGTCGAGCAGGGGCGGAGCCGACGTAGTGCTCCACTGCACCAGGGCCGTGGGCCTCGAGTCGTCCGCCATCCTCTCGGCCAAGAGGGGCGGCTTGGTTCTCTTCTGCCGACAAAACGCCGACCCCGGCCGCGTGTCACTCCTGGCGCCCAGCAATGACGTCAGCCTTGTGACCACTGGTACCTACTTGCCTCTCCCTTAGCCTCTCTCTCGCTCTGCTTGTTTCGGCTGTTGCTGATGATGTTTTGTTGTTCTGTGTTGAAGGCGGAGCGGTGCCGAATGCTCACGTGCAACGCGTGTTCGAGCTGCTGCGAGCGGAGATGGAGCTGCGAAAGCACTTCATCGCCTATGCCCGCTCCACGGTCGCCAAGTGAGCTCGGCCGGACGGCGCCGACCAGCCCTCCCCTGCAAGTGATCTCTTTTCCTTGTCTGTCTCAATATTAACGTTACACGTAGTTCACGGCGGCCAATTATTATTTATTATCGATTTCAAATCAAAAGTTGAATCAAGATGGAAAGGCCTCAATTTATCGGTATCGCCTCTCATCTCCACAGAATTTTGTACTTCAACATTCAATGTGCACTGACAGTTGCAATCGCCGGGTGAGCAGATATTGGCGCCAATTTGACAGGTACACGATCGCGAGATTTGGTACTTGAATTCTGCAGCATGATGGACAAACTGAGAGAAAATCCTGCTTGCAGATGAATCATTTCGTGGCCACTACAACGGCAAGCAGTACCATCCAGATGACTTCGAGGCCGTACGCCTCCCTTCCCGCCACTGTTCAGCTTCTCCGACAGCACATCGCTGAGGTGGGTGCCGTGGCACAGGTGCTTGGGCGAGCCTGGGAGGCAGGTGTGGAGCGGGTGATGGTCACTGCCGGCCGGCTGCAGGAGGTCAAAGAGGCCCTGCAGCTCGTCGACAAGCACGGTAAACGGTCCACCCCACACGCCACACATGCGTGTGACACCAACACTTGCACTTCTTGAATGGTACAGACCGACTTTACACGACCGTGGGTGTGCATCCAACGCGCTGCGATGAGTTCGAGGCGTGGGAAGGTGGCGCGGAGGACTACCTTCAGCAGCTCTTGGCGCTCGCTCTCCCCGAGGGAAAGCCGCATCCCAAGATCGTCGCCGTGGGCGAATTCGGACTCGGTACGAGCAGTGCAGTCAACTCGTGGAGTAGAAGCTGTGATGGATCGCTGTTGTTGACTCTCGCGAGCTCGAGGTAGACTACGACCGGCTGCAGTTCTGCCCCAAGGAAACGCAGCTCAAGTACTTCGAGGCTCAGTTCGAGCTGGTGGAAAAGACCGGTCTGCCGCTCTTCCTGCACATGCGCAACGCTTGCGATGACTTTATCGAAGTCGTGAAGAGGAATCGCCACAAGTTCTCGTACGCGGCGCGATCCACCGCATCAGCTCCAGAGTCACCGTGTGCGTCGCTCACGTCATGTGCGCGGTGTACAGGAATGGTGTGGTTCACTCGTTCACAGGGACGATGGAGGAGATGCAGGCCCTGGTGGCGTTGGACCTCTTCATTGGCATCAACGGTTGTTCGCTCAAGGTACAAACCTGCGAGCCCGGGTGGTGTGGGCTACGCGTGCGTGTTGGTCACCAGCTAATCTCAACATAGACGAAGGAGAACCTGGACGTGGTACGGGCCATCCCCGAAGACCGAATAATGATTGAAACAGGTGCGCCTTCCTCTCATCCACCCAGCCTCTCCACCACGCTTTGTGCTTACGATCCGTGCCCATGGATGGCAACTCCTCAGATGCGCCCTACTGCGACATCCGAAACACGCACGCCGGCGCAAAGCTGGTGAGCACCAAGTGGCCGAGCGTGGTACTTGCTTCCCCCTCCCACCTTGCCAAACACGGCTCTCGTCAGGTTGTCTGTGCGTGGAACGGCAAAGCAGTCTTTCACTCTCCGAATTGCAGGACCGAAAGAAACACGACACCAACAAGATGGTGAAGGGACGCAACGAACCCTGTGCAGTCAGGTACGTGGAGATGGCGATGCACCTCAACCAAAGGCAAGTCACCTCACGTTTTGGTGTGGCGCGACTCTTCTAGACAGGTGATGGAGGTCGTGGCGGGTGCTCGAGGCGTAGGATTGGAGGAGCTGGCTGCCACGATCCACACCAACACCCGACGCGTGTTCTTTCCCTCGGCCTGAACCAACCAAGAACCAAGAACCCAGCTCAGCCCTTCCAGGGTTGGGTTGGCCCCGCTTGTTGTGTACCAGAAAAAGGGCGGAACAATTTCAGGAAAAAATTTGAGAAAAAAAAATAAAAAACAAAAGAAAGTTTAGGGGGCAGAAAACAACAGCAGCGAACCGACACGGAGATGGAGAAAGGAGGAGGCAGGAACAAGAGGATCCAAACGGGTGGAGGAGCTCCAGCCCCCAGAGGGCGGGGTGGTGGCAAGGCCAGAAACGTATACGTCGCTTCAGTTCCTTCAACATCCTCTGCTTCTTCGTCCGCTCCTCAGGAGATTACTGCCAAGTCTTCAGCCACGACGTTTGGCGTGGGTCGCCAGGTGGTCTTGGCCACCACCGACACTGGCGTGGGTATTCTTCGCCCCCACTAAGCCATTTTGTTTTATTTTCTCATTTTTTTCAAACCAATTTATTGATGCAGACCCCTACGAGCTGAGGCAGAGCCCTCCGGTCCTGCTCTCGGATGAGCTCGTGCGCCAGTTCATCGTCGAGGGCTATCTCATGCTTCAGCCGTCGGCCCTTCCCGCCAGCTTCCACAACAATCTCTACGCCCGGGTACGGCTTTCGTGCGCGCAAGCCCTGCTGCTGTGTGCGAGTGTTCTTCATGGACTCACCCGTCGTGTCACACGGGAGCAGGTGGATGCCCTCAATTCCAAGTGGAAGGACAATGTGGGCAACAACATCCTACCCACGATCCCCGAACTGGATCTCGTCTTCGAGGATCCCACCGTGCGAGGTGCGCAAAGCTGTCTTCTTCCTTTTTGGACTCCAAAGTTGTCAAACCTTGACAATCATCTTCATCTCTTCTCACTCTTTCTTTCTCTCTTTCCGGGACCTTCAGGCGCGCTCCAGAGTGTGTTGGGTCAGGGCTACATGATGCACGCACACAGGCATTGCCATGACCGGTATGAGCGCTCACCTGCTCCCTATGGCAGATTGGTGCTAACTGGTGGTCTGGTGGCCTTCTGGTTTATACAGGCGGCCCGGCTCGCGAGCCCAAGAATGGCACAAGGACAGCTACTGGGGCTTCAACACGATACGGCACCACTACCCGCGGTTCGTCTTCTACTCCGCCACACAGACGTTTGTCGTGGCACGATTCAAGTGTTATCGTGACCACTCTCGCGCAGGTGGGTCATGGCCATGTACTACCCTCAGGATACGACCATGAGCATGGGTCCGACGGGCTTATTGCCAGGTAACCCGACCTTCAGTTTGGTACAATTCCACGCCAGCTCAACTCTCTATGGTTCCCCCCGGTCTCGCGCAGGCACGCAGTACAACTCGTTGCCCGTTGAAAAGAATCGCCATCTCAAGTCTAGCGAGATCCCTGCCGCCTGGGACACCGCCGAAGTCGCCGCCACATGTACAGCCGGTACCGCTCCTTCTCTACAAATGCCACTAATAACTACACACGAACAATTAATCCACAACATGTGGCACGTTGGCGCCGAACCGCCCTTCACGTAACCAGGAACCGTGGTGCTGATCCACTACGACCTGTGGCACGCTGGGCTGGAGAACTACAGCACAGACCCCAGCCACCCTCGATTCATGTTCAAGTTCCAGTTTGTCCGCATGGAGGTAAGCCGATTCTCTGCTCGGGCGTGCGCCGCGCGAGTCCGTCGTAAGCAGGCCAGTTTACTCACTCCCTCCCCCCCGCGCAAACAGGAGCCCACGGCACCTTCCTGGAATGTGGGCCACGGTGGGCCTTCTCCCTGGCTTCCCGAGCATTCCTCCAACAAGGCTCTCACCCCTCTTTACCAAGACGTCTGGGACTGGTACCCTCTCCTCTTCTTGGCTCATCGACATCTTGTTCCCGTTGTGCTGATTGTAATATTGGTCTCCGATGAAGGATGTGCGGGAGGCGAGTGGACAGCGCGGAGCGCGAGTGGCCGTCCGATGAGCACAGGCAGGCGGCCCTCACCGCTCTCTTCGACACCACCGTGCCGGGCGAAGTCGGTCGCCTGGCCGCCGCCTACGCACTCGCGCAGGTACGACCACCGCCCAACGACTCCCACCTGTCTTGCGGTTTCGCTGATCGCCGAACTATGCGGCTGGCCGCTCAGAAAGGAGACTTGATGGCTCTTCTTCGCGGGTTCACGTCGAGCGAGGACTGCGTGGTGCGGGCATCGGCCTACGGCCTCATCGCCGAGGCCCGCCACAACCTCAAGGAGACGATCGCCGCCATAGTCGACCACCTCAAGTCCAACGCCAAGAAGCAGCTGCACGCCACCGCCCCGGCCTACGCGGTCTTTGCGCTGGGCGAGATCGGTAGCCACGAGGCCGTCAAGCCGCTCAACAAGCTCCTCATCCACGTCAAGGACATCGGCGTCAAGCGGGCCATGGCCGAGGCGCTGGGCAACCTGGCTACCGGGATGGAGAGCGTCGTAGTCCCGGCCCTGCTCAAGCTGAGCGCCGAGCGGGACGACCAGATTCGCTTCCAGGCCATGCTATCGCTGGCCAAGGTGGCCGGCGCGCTGTCGCCCGCGGACCACCAGGCGGATCTGATATCGCAGGTGGTGCGCACGCTGGCCAACTGCATCTGCCTCGACAACAACCGCTACGTGCAGGCCTATGCGCTTGAGGGTCTCAAGCGCCTGCGTTCCTGCCCCGAAGCGCAGGACCTCCTCCTCCGTATTCTCACCAGCCAGCGGTGGTGCCCCATCACCACCAAGGCCAGCGCATTCTAAACAAAGCCAAGCCTTGGCTTCTGTATTCTGAACCTTCTTCCTTGAAGTGGAGTGCCTACCAGGGCACGATTGGGGAGAGTGTATCGGTGAAAACTGGTCAATGGGGTGGCTTTGTAAGGCCAACTCTTGCTATTGGGTCCATTGGTGTTCTTCTAGTCGGCGAGCCACTCATCATCAAGCTCTTCCTCCTCGTCGTCACTGTCGCCCTCGATGGCGGCCCGCCTGGCAACGATCTTTTCCATGTTGAACGGCAGGAAGCTCTTCGTGGGCGGCGGCGGAGGCAGCACGCGGTCCTTGGCCGCCTTGAGCTTCGCCATGCCAAGAGACGACAACAGAGAATTGTACATCGGCTCTGCAGACATCATCATCATCGTCACGATCGGTTAGAGGACCATTGCACCACTGTTGAGGGACACTGTGAGGCCTACCTTCTTCGGTGGCGACGAGAGCGGCCGGCGGCGGAGGAGCGGGAGAGGGAGGAGCGGGCTTCGGCGCCGCCGGTGCTAAAGACACACGTACACGCACGTAGGTGAGCGCTCGCTGCTGACCGAGGGGGATAAGAAGAAGTGGGTCAACTTGTACCCTTGCTGGGCTGTTGCGGCGGCGGCGGAGCGGAGGCGACAATGGGCTTGGCCGGGTGGGCGATGACCATGAGGTTGAACGGGTCGAACACCATCCCGCACCCCGGGCACTTGACCTCCTCGGGACACTTCTTGATCGGCTCGCTCGGTTTCTTCTCCTTCTTGGTCTTCTTCTCCTTCTTCTCCTTCTTCTTCTTCTTTTCCGGCGCCGCGGGAGCCGCGGGCGCCTCGGCGGCGGCCACGGGCTTGGGCGGTTCGGGCGTCGGCGTGGCCGGCGTGGCCGGCGCGGCCTCGGGTTGAGGCTCCGGCTTGGGCGCCTCCACAGCCTGCTGCGGCTCGGGCTCTGCTTCGCCGTTCAGGTGGCGAATGTAGGGAGCGTAGTCCACCTGCGGAAGTAACACACGCGTGAGTCGCGCTTGTGCGTGCGTGTGCGGTGGTGTGTGTGCGTCGAGGAAGAAACGGAGTGCTACCTCTTGGAAGCGGATGTGAGCGCGGTCAGCGGGCTTGGCGAAGAGGCGCATGTAGAAGGAGCTCTTAATGCCCGCCTCGTAGGTACAAGGCGTCACGATCCACGGGTGGCTGTCGGGTCCCACGCGCAGCGCGAGCTCGACTGCGCAAAACGTTACCAAGGCAGGTTAGAGAGAGATACAACATCACACAAGACTGATAGTCGACAAAGTGTGTGTTGTAGGGAGCGACGCACTGTCTTGGCCATTCTCGAAGGCGGTCTTCTTGATGATGTCGCCCTCGGCCTCCACGACAGGGAATCCCCACTCTACATTCCCAAAACATCACCAGAGAAAAGAATGTTGAGCATGTCGATCAGTGGCTGGCCGCTGGGGGTGCTTGTGGCGTACCGTTGCCCTTGGTGACGTAGCAACCGATGGCCGGATAGGGGAGATCGTCGGTCGGCTGCTCCTGGACCAGCAACAGCGTCACTTCGCACTCCCTGAGCGCGAACACGCACGAAATTGGTCAACCGAGCCCCGTGACAGCGACCTCCACGTGGAGCGCTGGTGTGGCGTGGACGGGTGGGCACGTACTTGTCCGCGGTGAGGGAGAAGTGGGGGTTCTCCATGAAGGTCGGGTGGTTCATGCAGCCGCCCGATGTGCCCTCGCCCCACACGCCCTACCATTACCAGTCAGTAAAGGTGCAATCATGATTGTGCGCTCGCATGCACGGGAGCGGTCACGCACGAAGACGAGGTTTTCGGCAGAGTCGTGAAGCGGGGAGAGGGTGATGTTGTCGGTCAGGCGCGAGAACACGGTGAGGTTGAACTGCGCCTCCTGATTGGGGCGGAAGGTCGTCGGGATGATGACATACTCCTTACCACCCTGCACCTCGAACTCGGCGTTCACTGCGGACCACCACCATCACCACATGAGATCAGCCGAAGCTCGGAGCTAAAAACAACTCCGAGAGCAACGCGCACCTTCTTTCTGCTTGCGGAACTTTCCCTTGCACACGAGGTCGAGCCCCTTGGTGCTGGTGAGGCGCTGACCCGGGTTGGCCGACTCGTAGATGTAGAAGCCGATGCTCTTGGGCGCGATCGACTTGTTCTCGCCCTGGATGACGTTAATCACGAAGGTCGGAGTTAAAAAAGAATGAAGAAAAAGACAAGGTGGCAGAGAATGAAGAGAGGGGAGGAAGGTGGTACCAGGTATTGGCCGAGGAAGAGGGTGAGCTTCTCGCTCTGCTTGGCGGTGATGCGGTACTGGGGGTTGTTGCGCCACATGCCGTAGTTAAGGCAGCCGCCAGCGGTGAGACCCTTCCACTCGCCGTAGTCGACGTGCTTCTGGAGGACGTCATCGGCAGCCCGGATCTCAATGCTCTCCGCGCCCTTGGACGGGTAGAACGACAGGTTGAACGGAGCCTACAACAAAGAACGCATGACTGAGTGCACGCACACGCACACGCACACCATCGCACACGGTCGAGACCGCACGCGCGCGCACAGGGAGTGGAGGCCTTACCTCAACGTCAGGGGTGAAAGTGCAGGGGACGATCACGTAGGGGTCCTTTCTCGCCTCGAGGTCGAAGGACTTGGACACTGAAAAAGGGGTTTTGTTATAAAAAATCAAAAAGTTCAAATGGCTGTCGGGCTCGAGGAGCAAGCAAGCACCTTCGGGCGCCTCCCAGAAGCCGGACTTGGCGACCAGGACCTCCTTCTTGGCCAACAACGGGCGACCACCTGTGGCCGCGATAAGTCACTGGTCGCTGTGCGGAGGAATAGATGATGGTGTGCGATACCATCGACGCTGGACAGGATGTAGAAGCCGATGGAGTTGGGCGGGGTGAGGTCGTGCCTCATCTTGATCGTGACGGAGGTCTTCTCCTTCACGGTCAAGAAGAACTGCGGGTTGTTGCGCCACGTTGTGTGGTTCCTGCAAAGAAGAAGTAGCACACAAAAAATGAGCAACTGTGAAAAGTAGCAAAACAAGTGTTGCTGTGCAACGTACATGCAACCGCCGGCGCTCTCCCCCTTCCACACGCCCTGCGCCGTTGAGGAGCGAACCGCACAATGGTGGGTTAGGAAGTGGTGAAGGGACGACGTACGCGGTGAAGGGACGACGTACATCGACACCGATCGACGAGGTGGCGCCCAGCTCCCTGAAGGAGATGTTCTGGCTCGAGTACACGCTGAGGGCAAACTCAGACTCCCACTTGGGATCAAATGTGCAGGGGAACACTACGTAGTCGCCGGCATCCAGCGTGGCTGCAACCGAGGCTGTGTATCGCATAGATTGAAGTGAGAAAAGAGAGTGGCAAGCTTCAAGAGGCAGGCGTCATCATCGATTCCAGGCCAACGTACCATCATCGGGGCTGCTCAGGGGAGTGCGGGCAACAGTGGCGGCAACAGACACCACCTTCTTATCGACAGGTCCTGTTGCAGGAAGAGCACCATGTAAGGACCCAGTGGTCTTGGGGGCTCATGTGGGAATGGGCTCGTACCGTCGGCCTCGCAGATGTAGAGACCCAGAACGTCAAAGTCGGGGTTCTTGTTGATCTTCTCGAGCAGGATGGACACGGCGGTGTTGTCCTCCTTCACGCTCAGCAGGTACTGCGGGTTGTTGTAGAAGGTGCGGTGGTTCTTGCACCCGCCCGCCAGGTCGCCCTTCCACTCGCCCTTGAACGAGATCTCGGAAGTCCACTTCTTGGCGGGGTTGCTGCAGGACTGGAGCGTGAAGGGCTTGCCGTGCGAGGTCACGGTGAGGGCGAACTTGGCCTCCAGGTTCGGTTCAAAGGTGCACGGGATGATGATGAACTGGCCCGGCCCCTCCTCCGCTCCAGTCTCCAGCTCCAAGGTCAACGCGACTGCCGCCCAATGAAAGATATGAGCACAACGCCGAGGAGTGCAGTGTGCAAGGCGTACTGTGAGGCTTGTTGATGAAGGTGGTCTTGGCCACGATGAACTTGGTCGGCGTGGAGATGACCTTGCGGTTGGTTCCTACGTGCGTGTTTCGCTTGAGTACAAAAGAGACAGGAGGCATGGCGAGGGCGGCTGGGGCAGGAGTACCATCGCTCTTGAGGAGATAAAAGCCGATCGCCTTGCAGTCTTCCTCCTTGACGCACAGTTGCTCCAGCACTATCTCGACCCTGCAGTTTTTTATTTAAAAAATACAATAAAATTAAATAGTTTTAAAAAATAAAAAAATCAATCAATCAAATATTATTTTAAAATATAAAAAACGAAAATACAATAGTTTTCCAAAAGAGCGAAAAACGAAAGCGGCAGGGAGAGGGGTACTTGGTGTGGCCTTTGATGTTGATGAAGTACTGAGGGTTCTGGCGCCACTGGTTGGTGTTGAAGCAACCGCCGGCGCTCCGCTTCTCGATCGACCACTCGCCACGCTTGGTCACCTTGGTCACCTCCTGGGCCTCTTCTTCGGCCAGCCTCTTCTCCTCCTCGGCCTTGAGCCTGTCCTTTTCCTTTTCCTCCTCTTCCCTGTTGCGATGCGCTCCCGAGGGCGCACTGCTCAGCGAAGATGGAGCCGACGACAAAGATGAAGCCGTCGAAGAGGACGAAGAAGATGAAGGGGTAGCCGGGGCGGAGGAGGGGAGGAGGGCTTCGAGATCGGAGGCACCCTTGCCAGCCTTCACCTGGGCCAGAAACTGGTGGAGGAGCGACTGGAGCTCATCCACCTTACGCTTGAGTTGTTCCTTCTCGTCCTTTTCCTTCTGCAGCTGGTTCTGCAAATCTCCCACCGACGCCATCTGCTTCTTTCAGGAATCTGCTCAATCTAATCTAACAATCTAATCTACACTTGCCCGTGGAGCTTCTTGCGGTGGTGAGGGTGATGATGAAGAACAGGGACCAAATGAAAGCCGCAAGGCGGCACTCTCCGTTGGGCTAATACCGCAACCCAAGCCAACCACCGCAAAATTTCACCACTGCGCCTGTTGTCGCTCGTGGCGATGGTGTCGCAAAGGCTCCGTCGTGTACATCTTCACGAAGGCTCTGTGGCTTGCTGCATCTCCTCACTCGGGAGCGGGCTGGTGTCTGGTGGTGCCACGGAGCTGTGTCTCTCTGGCGTGGCGATCTCTTTGTCGTCGGCTGCCCGATGGGCTCCTCCTCCTCGGCCCCGGCCTCGACTACCACGGCCTCCTCCGCGCCCTCGACCGCCCCTGTCTGTGGGCTGGCCTCCTCGCCCGCGGCCGCGACGACCAAAGCTAAACGAATCGGGCACCTTGCACGAGTAGACACGCCCGCTCTCTCCCACGAGCTGCGCAGTGAACGGATTGGCGGGTGGGCCGCCCTGATCTGCAGCGGATGTTGATGATGTCCTGGTAGTGCTGCTGCGGTCCATCTCCATGCTAGACAGCAAGTCCGCCGTCGAGTCGATCATTTCAACGGTTCTGTTGGTGTGGAGTGTTGGCCAAAGATTGTTATAATGGCGGCGCGCATGAGGCCATACCGTTTCTCTTCCTCCTGCTGCTGCTTGTTATGGCTCTTCTTCTTGCCCTTGCCTTTCTTTCGCCTTATGTACCGTTTTCGTCGTCGGTAGTGGAAGGCAAAGTCTGCACCATGACCAACAGTTAGACAGTCCTGCCGAGCGATAGGTGGAGACCAAAAGACGGACCTCGTGGGTAGTGGTGGAAGTCGATCAGATGCTTTTCTCGATCCTTGTCTGAGGCAAACTTGCTGTCGCATCCTCCCACCAAGCATTCGTACTGAGAGGAAGAATTTTAATCGTCGTATGTGCACAGCAGCGGTTCAGTGCCCAAACTAGAGCCAAGTTGGGCATTACCATGTTCTGCTTCTTCGCCAAGAGTGCGAACAAGGTGTCGTGCGTTTCGAGGACGTGCAGCTCCAGCAGGCGCGCAATGGGGAACATGCGCCCGCAGGTGTTGCAAGACTGCGCAATCAAAGTAAGTGGAACGACTGGCTGGGCACCCAACAGAGCAAAGAAGGGATCTGCACGTACATATCTGTGGCATGTGTTGTAGTGCCCTTCATAGGCGAGTGTTGACTTGAACCACCTGTTGCAGCCCACTATCTGACACTTGAACTGCGGTCCGGACTCATCTGCGATTGCACTGTGAAGAAACAGAGTGAACACGAGAGAAAGAGGGGAAGAGCCGGGGCAGCGCACTCGAGAAGAGCGTCAATGTCAAGAGCGAGCTGCTTGGCAAAAATCTCGCGCTCAAGATTGCCCTGCACAAGGGAGTTGTTTTTGCAATGAGTCGAGTCACACAAGATGGAGCTGGGAGGTTGGTACCTCCTCCCAGAATGCGTTGTCTGATTTGTAGATTCGTTTCACTCTGTTGCCACATTCACCTGCGAGCAGCGAGAGGCTAGATAAGGAAGAGCAAGGCATACGTCTCCAAGACAGTGCGTACCTTGTGTGCACCCCACAACGGTGCTCATCCTGCATCAATTAAAAAATCCAACTTGCAGCTGTTTGCGCGCCTTTTCTGTTTTGCGCGGACAACTGAGAATTTCCTGCCCGTTTCTTTCTGTCTTTTTTGCACGAAGCTCATCTGCTGGGCTGAAATCATCAAGCCCCATCTGATTGAACTGCAATTTACGCCAAGATTCGAAGTGCCAACGCAGCCGAGGATATATGTGCTTTCCGCAACGAGGAACGAGAACCTAGCCTACACTTTCTGCGTGCAATAGAGAGTGGGTTACGCTAAAATGGCGCAAGTATTTGCAGGTACGCGCTCCCTCCCCGCACAAAAGTCGTACAAAGTGCCCACTCCTCTTTGCAGATGCAAAGCTCAACAAGATGCAAGGGCTCGTGCGGGGAGTGATCAATTTGAAAGACTCGACCGATCGCCGGCTGCAGGTACTCTTGCGATTATTTCAGTGTGCGAGCACAGATGATTTAGGACGAATCCCAACCGCTCTTGCTCATCTGCAGGCCTGCAGTAGTCTTAGATCCTTTGCACTCTATCCCGAGAACGCTCAGCTCCTGGCGAAATCTGTGGACAAACTTCTTCCTACTCTCGAGCAAGCGCTCCGTGACCGTGTGGTCGAGATTAGAAGTGCAGTTGCTCGTGCGATAGGGTGCATCGGAGCTGCCGTCATCGTCAGACCCCTGGAAGGCCATGTCTTTGTGACGTGGCTACTTCAGAACCTCGACCCTACCAAGAAGGACTCGGCCAGGATTCCTCTTCTTCTAGCCATCAAGGAGGTATTCAACAAACGTGCTTGCTGATGCATGAGTGCCGCCTCGCTCACTGACTTGCGCCGCCAGTTCATCGAAATGGCGGATAGGAAAACAGTGGAGCCCTATGCCCCTGCGTTGATACTCAACGTGCGCACCTACGTCGAAAGCCTTCAGCAGGTGGAGTATCTCGTGCCGAGCGTGGAAGTCCTCGTGGTCCTCTGCCAGACGCAATCGCACCACTTCGCGCCTCATTTCCAGGTACGCTGCTTCCGCCTTGGCTGTTCTCATGGTTCGATGAGTTAAGCTCCCAAATGTACAGGACATTGCCGATTTACTTGTCGGCTGGGCACTAGACGTCACGTTCCCAGCTAAGCACAGCAAGGCACTCACAGGTGAGCTCTCAACCCTAGTTCGAACATATATTTTGTCCACGCTGATGCTGATGCTGATCACGGCCGCTGGTGTTCTCAACAGAGCTGTTCGTGGCCTTTCACCCCATGTGGGCGGGTCCAAATCTGGCCTTTTCTTTCGACCTCATGAGTAAGTTTCTCGTCGATATGGAAGCGCTGGCCGACACCAAACCACTCCAAGCGGCTCAAGTAGAACGCTTGCTGCGCTTCCTCAAGTACGCCTCCTGCAACCATGCCTATGCAACTGCGGCGGTTACTGCTTTTGATCACCAGACCTAGGAATTGACGCTTGCGCTGCTCGTAGTTGCTTCACGGCAGTCGCCCGAGGAGTTGGGGGTCAGTACTTTGCTCCAGAGATTGTGCACGAGTTCGTGGTCCGGATATTCTCTATCTTCAACACCGTGGACAACCAAGTTTACCACAAGAAGTGGCTCCTTTACAGTACGCCTGCCCACGCACGGGTTGCGACATCGCCATCTTACCGACCTCGTGATTTCTTCTTGCAGCTTCGGAGACACTCTTCATCTTCTCGCAACTCTTTGGCGACGCTTTCATCCCGCATACCACGCCTACCTGGCAGCACATACTCGACCATCTCTCACCAACACCAAATGCGTCTGTGATCTGCAAGATATGCGAATCGCTGCTGCAGGTACGTGCACCGGTTAGACCATTCGGTACAGTGCTTCAATTTAACGTTGCGCTCGTTCTAGATGCTTTGCCAGCAGGGGTCAAGGCTGCCTATCCAGGCGATCGACATCTTCTTCGAGTCGGCTGCCCTCCGCAGCCTGCAGACGTCCACGAATCAGGCCGTCAGCAAAGCTGTCCGGCTCCTCTTCGAACAGTTTCTGCAGACCCCTCGTGAGGACATCGTCGAGTCGGTTGTGTCACACCTCCTGCGATCCCTCAAGCAGCTGCACGTTATGCTCTCCGCCCATGAGAGCTCTAAGGTTATTTCCGCACGCACTTCATCACCATCAACCCCAGCGCCCACTTCCACTTCGTTGAAGTCAGCCAGCGGTTCGTCGACATCTTCCCCGGTCATCTCGCCATCAGCTCCTTCCTCTCGCCGACACAGACGACAGGAGCTGGTGGACCAGTACCTCTTCGACATCTCGCTGATCGTTTTCGCCTTCCTGAGCGGAAAGCTCGCCAACGCGCAGCGGGAGCGGCTGGTACAAGCTCTGGGAGATCAGCACCCTATAACCGATCCGATCATCTCGCAGTACCCGGTCATCCAGCTGGCGTTCCTCTCTGCCTTTCGACACATGAGCACCAGGTACGAGCACCATTGCCAGGACTTTCATTTTTATGTGCGCTAACCTCCGTCGCCATTCTTCTCAGCCATCCACACAGTGTAGTGCTGGGTGCCACGGCAAGGCACACGATCGTGAACGTGCTAGCTTCTGCGGTTTCCGAGTGGCGATCACCCAAGCTGAGGCAGTTCGCCTTGAAGTGGCTTGACGTGCTCGCGACACAACACGCCTCCGCCTTCGCGCTTCCCGGGAGCAATCCTGCCGCTGCTGCGTCGAACGTTTTGCTGTTCTCACGAAACTACAACGGCCACACTTCGACCCAGAACTACATCCAGACCAATATCGCCGTTCCTCTGTCGCTGCCGTTTGTCAACAGCTTCTTCACCACCTGTTCAGGTGGTAAATCGCTGCCTATCTTGCACGGACTGCTATTAGCAGGTGCGTTCCCTCTCCTTTACACAGGGGAGCTGCGTAGGTGAAAATGTGGACTGACTGCGCTCGCTGTAATAGCTGGGGACAAGGATGAGTCGGCGAGACTTGCAGCAGCGCATATTCTGATCAAGCTCACTCCGAATGGGTTCTTCCCGCCGGAAGCACTCGAGTCCATCGTGCAGGCAAGCCTCAGACGGTACTCTTCAAAGTGCAACATCTTTCTACAAATTGTCTTGCTCACTACCTTCCCTTATTCAAGGCTTGGCGATTTCAGCAAGTCTGTACGGGCAGCGTATAGAGAACTGTTGGGCGCGGTCGGGTACTCAGTTATTCTCAACCACGCAGTCCTTGCGCCAGCGCCAGAGGAAATCAACTGGAAGGTACCAGTTCCCTTTTGTTGGCTTCAAATAGCACGATCTCATTTTGCTTGTTCAACAGAAGCGCCTGATGTCGGCCAACCCCACCGAAGTGCTCTTCCGAGCACACCACTTCCAGCGCGTGATGAGCCTCCTCGCCCAGCGCAGTCGTGAGCACACGAACGATTGGCTCTTGCGCATGTTCTACGCCTGCCAAACGCCGAGCAAGCTGGGAGAGGGCCTCCGGCACGCCCCTGACAGGGCGCTCCAGCTTCCGGGCGTGGCCGACTCCTCCGACGTGCTGCCTTCGTTCTGGGCCATGTGGGAATGCGCGCGCTACTGCATCCTCCACAGGCTCAGGACACCCTTCGGCGGCCCGATGCAGACGTTCGAAGCGCTCGAGCGGATGCTGGCCGCCTACGCGACGGGCAACCTGGCTGCCATTCCGGCCATTCCCGCGCTTATGACCCTACAGAGTCCGCCGCCTGGTTCGGCCTTGATGGAGACGCAGCTTCCTCCCCGGCTACTCCTCTTGCTTATCGACCACCTCGAGAAGCAGATCTACGGCGCGTACGAGGGAAGCATGTCGATCGACTATCACTCCAACAAGGTCACGACCGCCTTCTTCCGAACCAACCAGAAGGTCTGCACGGACTGGTACGCCCGATTCCGTCAGCCGCTGATCGCTGCCAGCGTGGCTTGTGGCGCGACGATGGACACCATCCGCCATTCGATGAAGCGACTGAGCGATTCGCGCTATTCTGTCCTCAGGTACTTCGTTACATTGTAGTCTTGTGTCCCCAGTTGCTGCTCGACTTGACTAATATCCCTCATTTCACAGAGCGACGGACGTACTTAGGCTGAGAAAGGTGGCACAAGATCTGGAAACGTCGCTGCAACACATCACGCTGGCGCTCATACGTCAACGCGAGTGCGACGCGCTCGAGGGCCTCTCCATCTGGGCGCGAACAATGCAGGAACTGCTGCAGAACCAAGCACGAGCCGTGTCGTCTTCGGCGCCCGATCAAGAAGATGCTGCCGTTCCGGCGGTAGCCGCCTGGATGCCTGGCGCGATTCTCCAGAGCAAGGGATTCTACGAGCTCGCCGCGGAGGAGTACACGCGACTGCTCCTGCAGTCGCCGCCGTTGCTGGCCGGAGGAATCGAGTTCGTCATCAACCAGACCACCGATTGCTACGCGAGACTTGCAGATTGGGAGGCCCTCAACGCCTGGCTGCCGCAGATTGGCAACTACACCTCAAAGCTGACGACGGACAAGCCGCTCTCGCTCGGCTTCAACGGCAGCTACCTGCAGGCGCTTACCAAATTCGATCAGGGCGACTATGGCGCTGCCTCAGGTACTATTTTCTGGCTACCTTCTCCTGGCATTGAAAAGCAACTCATCAAGCCTATCTGCAGCATTTGTGGATCGTCTAGAGCTGAGCCCCACAACGAGCAAGACCACCTTCGATCCGTTCAAGTGTCTGGAGAACAGCGAGGAGTTTCTCCTACGGGCTTTACTGGCGAGCAAGGCGCTTGGCAACGATTTGCACCTCGACGAAGCTATGCGTGCTACGATCTGCAGGCAGATGAGCGACGACCTTCGTGCCGCGCGCTCGTCAATCGAGGAGTCGTTGCGCGTAACGGCGGCCGATTCGATGCTGCAGGCCTATCCGTTCCTCATTCAAGCCCACTCAGTCGACCTCATCGAGCGCGAGCTGCCTCAGTCCGCCAAGTCCCAGTGCCTTGCTCTGCCGCACTCGCACTCGCTCGACCCGTTCATCCACGAGGCTGGGGTGTGGACGAAGATTCTACGCGTATGCGCCCATAAGCACGCGAGACAGGAGCTCGACGATGAGGCCTTCGAGAAACTCAGCAACAACACGGCCAAGCTGGCCCGAAAGCAGTTCAACTACCGGCTCGCCCATCGCCTGCAGACGACTGCCGGCGCCTCGTCCAGCGGCTCCCCCGAACTGTTTCTCCACACGGCCTTCGAGGCGGCCAAGCTATCGTTTGCGGAGGGTCGCCGCACCGAGGCTGCCATTCAGCTCTGGGACCTGACACGCACGCCCGTTCCTCGGGAGGATCGCAGCAAGGGAGCGTTGGTGTCCAAGATCTTCTTGAAGCTTGCCGGCTGGTACCACTCAGCACCCCTTCTTTCATTCTTTCTATACACGCCGGTATGGCCATAGGTTAACCCGTTTACTCGACTTTTCTAGGCTGCGCCGAGATCGCGAGGGGTTGGACGGGAGGGAGTTGCAGTCTCGCATGGTGTTGCAGACATCTGTGCATGCACAGATGGACGCTGTGCCAGACCTGGAGGCTCTCTCCGGTGCTTGTCTCGAGCAAGCCACACAAAACGACCCACTGTGTGCGGAGGTACAGCATCAAACCACCAAATCGCGCTGCGCTGTCCCAGGCGCCGCATAAGAGAACCAGCACAGTTGCTTAAGCACTTCCTCTGCCTCTTGTCCCTGCAGGCTTGGTTTGCCTACGGAAGCTGGTGCTACAGACAGGGCCACAAGGTAGCCGAGCAATCAACCACCACCGGAGGCACCTTGGAGTTGAGCAGGGAAGAGGTCTATCGCATCTCCGTCATCGTGTCAAAGCACGATGACCTTCACGGCCTGGATACGACAGCTCAGCAGGCGCTCATCACGGTAAACCTTCCGGCCTATAATTACATTGATGTTTGTCGCTGCCAGACTCACGCGTGTCACCAACCAGCACCTCTCCACATTGTTCACCGAGTTCTTGGAGAAGTCTCTGCACGAGCAGCACAATGATTACAGATCAGAGATTGTCGAGGCCCTCACAACACAAACGCCGTGGGCCACTACAAAGGTGGTAGACGATCGTACGTCCCCGGCACTCATGGCCCCTCAGAATTCTGATATTTAGTGTGCACGTTTCTCACTTTGTGACGTCACATGTCTAGTCATGCGAGTCTGGAACGACTCGCGCAAGAGGATCTTCAAGTACTACGTCGCCTCTTGCCAAGCCTACTTCCGGTTCTTGATCCTTCGATTTGCGCCCTCATCCGAGCCCTCGCACAAGCAAGAAAGGACAAAATCTACGAGGCCGGAAGACGCGGAGAACTCGACAAACGGAAAGCGAAACGCGCGCAGCTACGACGAGAACATCACCGCCACCCTCAGGCTGCTCCGCTTGCTGGTCAAGTACGGCGCTCTGCTGCAGGACGTCTTGAGCGAAGGATTCCGTACCACGCCGCCATCCCCGTGGAAGGATGTGGTGCCACAGGTAACAACACCACGCTCGCCCCTCTCCAGCCCGAGCTGAATTGACCCGGTGTGCACTCTCTTGCATCAGCTCTTCGCCCGGCTGGACCATCCAGACATGTACGTGCAGCAGCAAGTGCTCGAATTGATATGCAAGATCGGAGAGGAGTTCCCGCACGTGATAGTCTACCCGGCAGTCGTCGGGCATGCCGCGCCGTCCTCTGACCTTGAGCAGAAGCAGTTCACCGGTACGGTTTCACCAAGCGCTCCACATTACAGATTCAATTAGTTGTCTCACCACATGTGGTGCCCATTTCAGAAATCATCACCAAGCTGCGCAGTCGAAATCCTCAACTGGTGGAGGAAGTGGGCAGTCTCATCTCCGAGCTTAATCGAATCACCACCCTGTGGGAAGAAGAGTGGATCGCCACTCTGCAGATGGTACGCACTCGCCTGCGACTATGCGACGTCACTTGACCACTGACCTGCCAGCACTCTCAGATGCAAGTGGACGTCAGCAGCCGTCTTCGCAAATTGAAGGATGAGATATCGCGTGTCAGGTCGAACGAGCGTCTCGAAGATACTGAAAAGCTGCGTATCATCGGTGAGAAATATGCGGTCATCATGAAGCCTCCGATAGTTCAGCTGGAGCGCTTGCTCGCCACCACCTCGGTTCCGCCCCAGACGCCGCATGAGACCTCCTTCCAGAAGACCTTCCTTCAACGTATGTCCCTCGCTCGCTCTGTTGAAGGCACAAAGAGTACTAATCTGGGTTCCTGCGCCACATCAGCACTTACCAAGGCTCTCGACAACTTCCGCTCGCCCGCAAACCCGGCTCACCCGGACGCTGCCTGGGCACCCTGGAAAGACGTACGTCTTTGCTCATCAACTGCTCTTTCAAGCCGTGAGGTTACCCACTTTGTTGATATGCCATATGCAGCTTTACACGCAGCTCCGATTCTTCCTCAAGGCCACTCTCAATTTGCATGACATTAGCCCTCGCTTGGCCAACACCGAGTCGTCAATCATATCCATGCCTGGGCTGCATGACGTACGATCCACTTCTTGCATATGCAAGTGTTTCATAACTCTAATCGATTTGCCTGGAGCAGACGGATGATCACAAGGACCTCGTCACTATCCAAGCTTTCGAGTCAGCTGTTGCCATTCTCCCCACGAAGACCAAGCCCAAAAAGATCAAGATGGTGGGTTCAGACGGCAAGCGCTACTCCTACTTGCTCAAAGGCCGCGAAGATCTGGTATGTTACGCCCTATCCTTTCTTGCGGGGGCAGATACGACAGCCGCGTGTGCTCACCCTATCGTGTGTTAGCATCTGGACGAGAGAGTCATGCAATTCCTGGCCATCGTCAACCAGCAGCTGCGGAGCGATAGGCAGAGCTTCAACCGTGACCTTAGGGCGCGCAATTACGCCGTCATTCCCATCAGCCGGCGATCCGGTCTGATTCAGTGGGTAGAGGGCGCAATACCCCTGTACACGGTCTACAAACAGTGGCAGATGCGAATGAAGACCCGTCAACCCGGTACGACCTCGCTCTTTTCGGCTTTCATGAGCTATTTGGGACGCTAACATATGATGCATGTATCAGAGTTGACTATTCTGAAGCCCACCGACATGTTCTATTCGAAGCTCCTGCCTGCGCTCAAGGAAAGGGGCATCACCAACATCATGTCCCGGAGGGAGTGGCCGGTCGATGTGCTGAAGAGGGTCTTCCTCCAGTTGTTCAAGGAGACGCCCCGCTCCATCCTCGCACAGGAGTTGTGGTGCTCCAGCACCAGCCCCGCCGAGTGGTGGAAAAAGACCTGCATCTACAATCGGTATGTTCATAGGCCCGCTTTGCAGCTCAAACCCCAATACTTCGGGTGTGGTCTCTTATTTGCTCGCTCGCACAGATCGGTTGCAGTCTCTTCGATGATTGGTTACACCATCGGCTTGGGCGATCGGCACCTGGACAACATCCTGATGGACTTCGGCACGGGCGAAGTCGTCCACATCGACTACAGTGCGTCCTTCGCTCTCATCTGCTATATTCTATCTGTCAGTCCTCTGACACTTTTCTGGCGCTACTATGCAGACGTCTGCTTTGAGAAGGGCCTGCAACTGAAGGTGCCCGAGAGGGTGCCGTTCCGGATGACCCAAAATATGCAGGAAGCGCTCGGCTTGACCGGTCCCGAAGGCAACTTCCGCACTGCTTGCGAGCACGTGCTGCGCGTGATGAGAAAGTACGATTTTTCTTGAGCACAGGCTGAACATTCTGTGAGTTGACTGACCATCGGTCGTGCAGGAACAAGGAAACCCTGCTCACTTTGCTCGAAGCATTCGTATATGATCCGTTGGTGGACTGGACTGCTGACAGGTACTTGATGACATCACGCGATTCCTGCACGACGTAGATGAACGACTTGACCAATGAAACATGTTCGGGGCGTACAGGGCGGATGACGTCGAGCGTCGCAACCTTGAGCTCCACGTCAGCTTGAGTCTGTTTGCTTCCCGTGTCGAGGAAATGGAAAGCGTTCTCAGAGTAGGCTACTTTATCCCAGGCTTAGTCTGTTGCCTTCAGCCTCTCACAACTAATGTTCTCCTGTTCTACCGCCAATAGGAAAACAGGGATCAGTTCGTGGCCACACTGCCCAAGCTGAGCGTGGCTCTGGACATGTATCTTCGTTGGCGAAACGAGATGGTGACTGCATCGAGCGAGCTCAAGGAGATCCAGCATTCGAGGGAGCAGCTGAAGATGTTCCTCTCTGCCACGGCGGCTAAGGAGAGCGAGGTGAGTTGGTTCGCAAGTCGTCTCTATGAGTTGTATTGCTGATTCTCCTAATGCGTGACTCCAGGTGCGGCCACTTTACGAGAAAGAAGCCGTGACAGAGAGAGCGCTGGCCGACGAGCATGCCAAGGGTCTCGAAGTGTTGAAGAAAGCGCACAACGAGACGAGAGCATGGCAAGAGCGTTTCACCAAGACGATCAAGGCCTTGCGCGTAAGTCATGCTCCCTGTTCCTTCTCTAGTTCTGCACCGACTCTGACCCTGGCGCGGTCTCCGGTGCGACAGGGCGACCTCCTATCGGCGCTCAAGGCTGCAACGCCGGCAGAGACTGCCGAACATCCCCTGCAGGTGCTCTCGCAGGGCACCAAGCTGCTCTTCTCCCTCACCACGCCGTCCTCCGAAGAGCACAAGCTCAAGGACCAGTGCGCCGACGTGGAGGCCAAGCTGAATGCGCTACTGATCGAGCACGCCACCTTCTACCACTGCGCCATGGCGCACATCTCCACCTATCGCGAGGCCGTGTATCAGCTCCCCGACGACTACTACATGCTCTCCCTGTGCGCGCGTTGGTCCCACGCGCTTAGTCAGCTCGTCCATCATCCCCGGCCTGAGGCGTTCACCGCCGCCTGGTACTCCTGCTCTTGTCTAATTGTTGCACGTTTGCCGCGGCTAACTGATGAACCGGCTTGGCACAGGCATCTTCTTAGCGCGTCGGGTCCGACCGAGGTGGATGCCCAAACGGATCGTCTCACTGAACGGCATCTCATCAGCGAGGTACGCCCAACTCCAATGGAGTCCTTTATCCCTCGGCTCGCTCACGCATGTGGTGGGCCTGCATTCAGATCGAGGGCAGGGAGCAGCAATTGGGGATGCTTCACAAGACAATCCCTTCCAGCGACTTCACCGCCTTGAAGGACGCCGAGACCAAAGCCCAACGGGACTTGTTTGACTACATCCACTCCATCGACGAGCAGCATCGCAGCCAGAAGGGCAGCCAAGCCGCGATGCCGGGCACGTTTGCAGCCCATGTGGTTGCGCTCTCGGTGATGGCGCATTGGCTGGGCATACTGGAGTCGTTCACGCCCTCTTCGCCCGCCCACCCGAGCGGGTCGCACCGTCACGACGTCACCAACGAGCTGACGTTGCTCTTTGTGGATAATGCGGCGCTTACCACCGGCGAGCGGCTGCGTGCCAAGTGCGACCGCATCATCTACGTGGCGCGCCTCATCAGGACACTCTGGGAGAACGGAAGCACCAGCGTGCCCGACGTCGACGACGACCTTCTCCAGTCGCTCGGTGCACTACTCGACATGGCGCAAGATTTCCCGGCCGCGCTCATTGCGAAGGTTTCGCCCTTGCTGCGTTTCGACGACGTAGAGTACGTAGATCCCGATCCTTCATGTCATCGCGCGGATTGACCGACACGGCTCTGGCTTACTTCTTGTCTAGGGCGAACGAGGATGGCAATGCGGTCAGCGGAGTCGCAGCGACAGTCGAGGTACTGACACGCCCATTCGTACGCATGGGAGAGGCCGTATTATTCACTCCAATCCATCGCACTTCGCACAGAAATACGAGGCCACGATCGAAGCCATCAACCAGCAGGAAGCGGACCTGGCCCTTATGCTCACCACCTACCACGACAGCGTTGGCCTGCTGAGCCAGCGCATCGCCGAGCTCAACGATCAGAACAGCGACAATCTGAGCTGGGAGGAATCAGCAGAGCTGGAGAGACAGCAGGATGAGGAGAGGGAGAGGCTTGAAGCGCTCAACCACCAGTGGAACGAGAGAGACAGCACCCGCGCAGTCATTAGCCAGGCTCGTGTTGACGCCGAACGTCAGCTCGACACCATTGTATGCCTCCCTCACCGTGATATCTGCCGTAATCTGGGAGTTGGCTAATTTAAGTTCCATCTAGGAGCAACAATTCGCGCTGGTTGTCGAAGCCGACAAAAAGAGTTCCGTGGTGTCAGTCTTGAACGAAGCCTTCGCGAGCCTGCACGACAACCACATGCAAGTACAGGTAACTTGTTCAGCATGCTTGCCCGTGTGCTGACCAAGGTGGCAAAGCTGTTCCACTCACCATCGGGCTACAGGGGGCAATGGAACAGGCTGATGGCCTGAGCCCTGGGTCTGAAGTCCATCGACTTCTCGCCAGTGTGCGAACCCACGCGAAAGAGCTGTTCCTTGGCGAAAAGATCAAGGTAAGCCCGCTAGCCACTTCGTTAGTATACTTGTTATTCGAGGGACATCCAACGCTCACCAGCGATTGTACCACGTGCGTAACGCTGCATGTAGATGATTCATGCCGTCCTGGTGAGCCTGCGGCAACAGACTACGATGAACCACAACATTGACCTGGTTGTTCACCACCTCGAGGAGAGCGCCCGCTCCTTCAGTGAGCACTACCTCGCGCAAGTCTTCGTCCCTGCCGTGCGCTACGCCCTCTCTCGCTTCATTCGCACCCAATTCAGAGCCGTCACCAGGGACAACCTGCCGGCGTCCGTCAGGGTACGACACTCGACTCACACACTTTGTACGTAAAACGTGTGAGAACTCACACCTGGTCTTTCGCTCCGTTTTTTTGTTTACAGAGTGCGGTGCTCTTGTCTGGGCTGGAAAAGAGGGCGGCGCTTGTGCGGGATCCGGCCCCTGTAGCCAACAGCGACGCGTTACTGCGCAAGTGCATCGCAGCCCACGAGACGCTGGTGTCCGCAGAAATGGTGTGTGACACATATCACGCAACGCTTTACCACTACCCGCTAAGGAAACCACTCACCCACCCACTTGCTTCCCACAGGCACACAAGCGCCACTTGGAGGCTCTTGCCACGTCCAGGCGATTGCTGGAGAAGAACAGGCAGGACTTGGTGCGTCTTCGCTGGATCCGGGAGGACGCGCTCCACCTGAACGATCCGCTGCCTGCACCGACCTCTCCCGCAGCCACGCTGGCGAAGCTACAGTCCTGCCCTCCAGGCCTGACGCCACCGATTCCCGCTCGAGCCCAGGTACATAACCGCCTGCCTAGTCTGCGTTGTGTATTTGTGTGCCGAGTCCTTCATTGGAAGCTGAACCTTCAACGCTTCAGATCCTGGTGGATATGAGGCACGCCGCGGATCTGCTGAGCACCACAGAGCGCTCGCTCCAGGCCTGCGAGAAGGCGTACATGGCGCTCGAGAACGACCTCTCTCAGCGGCTCTCCCAGATTACCCCGGCTTCGTCGCGTCAGCAAACGCAAATGGCACAGCTGCAGGCGTATCTCGAGACCATTCGCAAACGGCGCCAGAACACCGCATCATTGCACGACAAGGTACCTCTTTGAGGCGGATCTGCTGCAACTCGGCGCCGAACACACTGTTAACGTACTGCTTGTATCTGCGTCCAGCGAACAAAACTGGTGCGGCTTTGCCTGGTCGTGTTGGACTTCGAAGCGGCCCGTTGGCAGCTGCCGGAGAGCATTCGCACAAAGCACGCCCCGATCGTTACCCATTACCAACAGACCTTCAACAACCTTCAGGTCCACAGGTACAGCTAATATCTTTGAGGGCTCCGCGTCGGACGCTTCAACTGACGAACCATCATACGCTTCTCTTCACGCGTGGGGATTCTTCTTCTAGGCTCGAGCTCAATCAGCTCGGCGCGCAGCTGGAGCTCATCTCCTCGGAGAAGGCTGTCATGCATAAGTCGAACGCCGATCTGGCCACCCGCGCAGAAGTTCTGGCCTCCAAGCTACGCGCACTCGAACAGAAGGCACGGCTCTCATCGTCGCTGTTCATATCGTTGGCCTCGTTCGCTAATTTGCGAGCCGCGCGCATGCTCCCACGCCAGGGAGGGGAACTCCAGCAGCACGCGCTCAAGTTCATGGAAGAGACCCAGGGCGTGCTGCAGCGAAATGACCGCCTGATGGGCGAGGTGCTGTCCCTGCTGGCCAGCATCATGCGACTCACCGAGGGCATGGCCGGCGTGGAGGACATCCACACCTCCGCGGAGGGCCTTTTGTGCGACCAGAAGACGCTGCACACGGAGCTCGCATCGTTCCTGGAGCAGGTCGCCGAGTTGCTCGCCGACAAGCTGAGCGCGCAAGCAATCATCCCTGCCGAGCCGTTCCTCGTACGACACCCAATCCACTACCCTTCTCTTCATAGATATTGTCATCAATCTCTCGTGTGCTCACAACCTGCGCGTACACAGATTCTGGTGAAGCAATTTGTTGCGGCAGTCGAGTACCTCTACCATCAGTGCGTTGCGGTGGGCTTCAGCTTCAAGTCGATCGCCAGCGCGCAGATGGAGGACGTCGAGCACAACCCCCGCGCCGAAGACAAGAAGGAGAGTGTGACATCGGCTGCCACATCGACGGAGGAGACGGCGCCGCCGCCACCGGAGGAGAACGGCGTCTACGAAGAAGACGAGGACGAAGAAGAAGAAGAAGTCGACGATGAAGAGGAAGAGGAGGGAGAGGAAGACGAAGGAAGGGAGAACGACCCTGCATCTGCGAGGAAGGACCCGGAGCTTGTGTTCCCTTCGTTCAGCCGACTTCCCATCGGCGCCTGGGCGACGGTGCCACTCCAGCAAACACAGGGCAGTGCGGTGGGACAGGACTCAGGTACAGGAGCCGCCTTTCATCGCTTTGGCGTGCGTGCCTGTTCTCATCGCTCGCTCACTCGCTTGGTGCGTTCACGTTCGTGTACTCAGGCGCTGGTACCAACGCGCCGCCGATGGCGTCGGTGCTGTCAGGAGAGATCGCCACGGTTCCGCAGACCACCGCGCAGGCAGCAGCAACGCCGGCGCCCAAGCAAAGTGGCCGGACCGCTGTGGGTCCCGCGAGTGCGACTAAGGGAGCAGTGGGGCTCGGCCAGGAGCGCAACGTACACGCTGTGGGCGTGCTCAAGCGGGTGAAGGCCAAACTCGAGGGCAACGACAATGCGCTTCACTCGGGCGACAGCGGGGAGCAGCACCCGTCCAAGTTGACCATTCCGCGACAGGTACATTCCTCTCTGTGTAGAAGGATGATACACAACCAACGACACATAACCATGCGTTCATTCTGACCATTGTGGTGACGACACACGAATAGGTGGAGTTGGTGATTCAGCAAGCTACCAACCCCGACCTGTTATGCCAGATGTACGAAGGCTGGACCTCGTGGATTTAGCCCAGAGATGTTGCGACAAGATATCTGCAGAGCGCCCCGTTGCCTACACGCACCACAACCGAGTGACAGCCCAAGGCAGTCTCGCCGCGCACGAGACAGAGGTGCGACCCTCCGCTTCTCTCTTTTCCTGCAGCCGGCCGGGCACTTACCACAACGTTCAACGGTCGCGTATGCTGGACATGGGCTCCATGCTGTCCCCACAGGACAGACCCGTGGGACGAGCGAAGCCACCTCACCGATTCTGCTTGGCACCATCAGCAACCCCGCACGAGCTGGGACGCCAGGGGCGTCGAGCGTGAGAAGAGGAACCTATCCGAAGGGCCGAGGGGTGGGTCGGTTGTTTTCTTTTTGCGATTTAAGAGAGAGGCGAAATATTTCCTCGAACGACCAAAGCAGAACTGAAATGAAATCAGAATAATCCAATCAATCAATCTCAAAAGGTACAGCTACAGGACAGGTACGCAGAAAGGGTGAGAGATGGCAAGAACGAAGCAGACCGCGCGCAAGTCGACTGGAGGCAAGGCACCACGAAAGGTTCTCGCCACCAAGGCCGCCGCCCGACCCATGCCTGTGGGCGTGATGAAGCCCCACCGCTACCGCCCTGGCACCGTAGCCCTGCGCGAGATTAGGAAGTTCCAGAAATCGACTGACCTTCTCTTCCGCAAGATGGCCTTCCGCCGCCTTGTTCTTGAGATCGGCCAGGTGCCCCCCCCCCAACGATCTGAATTTTTTTTTTTTTTGTTTTTGTTTCACACCTTCTATCGTGCAGGACTACAAGTCCGACCTGCGCTGGCAGACCGCAGCGGTGCTCGCGCTGCAGGAGACGGCAGAAGCTTACCTGGTAGCGCTGTTCGAGGACAGCAACCTGTGTGCTATCCACGCCCGCCGCTGCAGCCTCCAGCCCAAGGACTTCCACCTCGCCCGTCGTCTCCGTGGCGAACGTGCCTAAGTGAACGTTCAGACCCCCACCTTCTTCAGCCGGTGCCCTCCTCCGCAGGACTTGCTGGTTGAACGTGTCAATACATTACAAGTCGTACAGCGCCATCAACGCGTTACGTTTTACACATCTTTCGTTGTACGCGACTTGCATTTTTCGTAGGTATACACTTACACTATGTACAAGGAGAGAGGAGGAGGGCCACAAGGTGAAGGCGGCTCTTCGCGATGTTCACGAATGACTCCCCTCCGCGGCCTCCTCCTTGTTCTTTGACCGCAGGCCACGAAGTGTGGCGAAGCCAAACTTTCTCATCGTGCCAGACCCCGAGGCACCTGATGCAGACGATACCGACGCTGGAGCAACGGCGGTGTTGGTTGTGGGCGTGGTGGAAGCTTGGTAGGCGGCCCCTTCGGCTGGTGGTGGACCATGCTTGTTGCGCCGCAGCGTAGACATGGCCCTCTCTATAATTGAGTTTCGTGACTTCAAGGTGGCTTGGCTGGTGGCAGCAACGGCCGGGCTGCCGTCCTTCCGCTTCACCACGTGCGACAGGACGAGCGTCATCAACTCTTGGGCTCCGTTCCCTGCGGTGCCATGGGTGAGCAACCTGAAGATGCCGATATGAAGGTGGTGAGTACCGGTGGTGGTAGAGAGGTCAATGAAACCTATGGCCTTGGGCTTGAGGTCGTCGGCCAGGGCTCGTCCTTGGTCTGGCGTAGGCGCCTCGCCCTCAGCCCGCTTGGGCTCGCCCGGCCCGTCCAGGAGCAGTTGGTCGTGGTCCGCCCCAACAATCAAGAGCACCGCTGTCGGACAGTACGACAGCACCTGGCACGTTGATCGCCTGAGACCAAACTGGCAACGAGCCCACGTGTGGAGCATAACGTACCTCAGGGAGCCAGTTCTCTTTGATGTTGATAAAGCTTTGGAGATCGAGGTACGAGAAGCACAACAAGAAGATGTCTGTCTTTGGGTAGGACAGCGCCCGCATCCTCAAGAAGCCCTCTTGGCCTGACACCGATTGTAAGGGGGTCTATCCTCCATATTGGAATGAAGATAAAAGTACCTGATGTATCAAGAAGTTGCAGGTGAACCGGTTGACCTTGATATTCAGTAGTGAGCTCTATGTTCTCCGAGAGGATTACATCGTTCTGGTGGGACCAGGATGATCAATGAGAATCTGGCCAAAAGAATTGAAGTGAAAGGCCGTACATCGGAAGCCGCGGCCTTTGCGATGTGACTGAGAACGGCTGTTTTGTTGGCAGAGCTGTCGCCAACCACCACTACCTTTACCTCTGACAGCGTCATCCTTCTTTCGGGCTGTGTGGTCTAAGATTCAAGTGCAGTGGCAGCCCTTTGGTCGCTGTGCAGGTACGGGCGTTGCTTTGGAATTTGGTTTGGGTCATGTTTTCCTTATTCCACACGTATCGTAGCAACGATACCTCCGTTCTCTGGGCTCGTTACTACGATACGACGAGTGCTAGGCCAGGGAGGCTCGCATTACAGGAGGGAGTGGAGTTCCTGGACAACCTTGAGGGACATGAAGCTCTTCTCCTGGTCGGGAGACAAGGCACGCAGCGGCAGCCGGCACGGACCCATATCCAGGCCGTGCCACTGGTCGCCCGCCAAAGAATGAAACGGAAAGGGTGAGTAGCAGTCGGGATGATGTCGCACAACAAAGCGCACGAGATGGTGAAGACACGCACTTCGCGCATGAGCAGCTTCGACGCTGGCACGAAGCCGTACTGAGCTAGAGCGGCCATGAACTCTGCGATCTTGTGTACCCACCGAAAGTGAGGCTTCCCCACGTCACCGCTGCCCAAAGAGCGTCGTGCTGTTCCGTACCACGAGCTGCAGCTTGCGAGCGGTCTCGAGATCGTTCTGGTGGTAGGCCTTGAACAGCTTGGCATAGACGGGAGCGCAGAAGGAGAACGACAGGCTGATGCCGCCCTTGGACCCCAGCGGCAGGCACGGGAGGTGCATGTACTCGAATCCCATCAAAATGTCGTAGCGACCACCTGAGGGAGCATCGTTAGCGCTTTTCTCGCCCTTCGGAGTGTGTGCGTTGGCGCGTGTGCGGCGGTGTGTGCGGCAACGTTACCCTGGAAGCTGAGAGTCCGGTAGTAGTCGCCCAGCTCAGTGCCAGTGAACTTGGCGCCTGTTCGGAAGAAGATTGGTTGCATTAGCGATCCCAGCCTTGGGGAGGGCAGAGGGACTGGTTCAGGCGGTACCGCGCAAGGTGGGAATCACCCCGTGGGCCTTCTCGAAGAAGTCGAAGACCGGGAGGTTGACGCCGGTAATACCGGGGTAGTGGTAGTAGAGGAACGGCGTCTTGGGCGCAGCGCTCGCCACCGACGCGCAGAAGTCCACCAGCGTGTCCACGTCAGGCGGCTTCTCGACGGTGCAGTCAGTGGTGTGTGTCGTGTGTGTCGTGTCGTGTGTGTGGTCGCCTGCGTCGAATCCCAAAAACAAAGAATGCGAGCGCTCACCTTGAAGAAGAACGGGGCCATGGTGGCGATGCCTGCCGCTCCGACGCTCTCAGCGTGGGCAGCCAAGTCCCTGGTCTGCTCCAGGCTATTTGGGGGACGTCAAGGAGGGCCGGGAGAAATACAAGGCACAGGGGAGGGAGGACTGACATGGGACGGACCTAGTGGTGCCAATCTGCGCGATCACGTTGAGCGAGCCCTTGTTTTTTACCCAGGCCTCGAGGGCGGCCTTGCGTTCGTTGAGCGTGAGCGACATGCTCTCACCACTAGTACCGCACACGAACACGCCCGAGCAGCCATCGCTCACCTTGCAGCACAAGCGGAAGCATTGAAGCACATAAGCATCACACGCGAGTGAGGGAGAGTGGCAGCAGGCCAAGACCGGGCCAGCAGCGCCATACGTACCAGCTTCTGCGCGTAATCCTTGACCCGGTCGAGCGACGGTTTGGCGTTGCTGTCCATGGGCGTGAGCGTAGCTGCGATGAACCCCTCGAAACGCTTCTAAACCGAGCAGCGCACCGCGGTGCGGTCAGCCCCCAGTGAAGGCGTGGTGTGGGGGGGAGGGAGAGCACCGCTGGAGAAGTAGAGCTGTGGCGTGTGGCGAGGGCACGTGAGCCACCACCAGCCGCCCTACACGCAGCCAGGCTATGCCGAGTCAGCGACGGGACACACGAGGACACCCTCCTTCGCATCTTCCTCAGCTTTTGTTGTTCCTTTTTTGCGCTGTAATAACTGCGCAGGCAAAGGCACACGTTGTCTCCCCAATGAGCCGCAGGATAGAACTGGTAACTTTATCTACACAAACAAACACACCACGAGTGCTACCAAAGCTGGAAAGCTCGAGAAGAGGAACACTGACGAACGAGAGGGGTCCTTTCAACCCTTGATGACGGCGATGGGTCGGAGCTTGATGCACTTCTTAGAGATGCCCGCCTGGTGGCACGTGTCCACCACCTGGTTGACGTCCTTGTACGACTCGGGCGCCTGCGCAACACGAGAAGATGAAGAGCACGTTAACGTTAACGTTGTTGACTCACGAAGCGATGGAGAAGAGGTGGCTAAAGCGTGTGGTACCTCCTCCGTGACAAGCTTGGGCGACGCGACGCGAATGCTAATGCCCTTCCTGGCAAGGTTAGCGAGTACCTCCTCGTAGCCGAGCTCTCGCCTCGACGAACTGCGCGAGAGAGCCCTGCCAGCTCCGTGGCAGGTCGAGCCAAAGGTCTCCTGCATGCCCTGCTCCGTGCCCAGCAGCACATAGGAGTAGGTGCCCATCGTGCCGCCGATCAGCACCGGTTGGCCTGCCAGAGTGGGTGGATCGTCAGCTGCGAGGTACTCGGCGAGGTTGGGGGGGGGCTGGCGAGAGTGTACCGGTGAACTGGTAGTCGACCGGAATGAGAGGGTGGTGAGGCGGGAAGGCTCGCGTCGCTCCCTTCCTATGCACGAGCAGTGTCTTGGGTCGTCCGTCGACCATGTGCTCCTCCACCTTGGCGATGTTGTGCGACACGTCGTAGACCAGGTGCATGTCCAGGTCATCGGGCGTCGAGTTGAAGGCCTGCGAGTAACACGGCTAGGTGAGTGCCACACAGTCTGAGTGTGATGGGGGCACTCGTGAGAATACTTTACCTTGGCAAAGGCCTGTCGCACGAGGAAGGTCATGCTCTGTCGGTTGACCCAGGCGTAGTTGGCAGCCGCAGCCATACCAGCGAGATATTCCTGGCCTTCGGGGGAGTTGATGCGAGCACAGGCCAGCTGTCGGTCGTTCACGGCAATCTTGTCGCGCGCCATGGCCTTCTCCATCTTGACCAGCGAGTCGGTGGCCACCTGGTGGCCCAGACCTCGGCTTCCGCTGTGAATGAAGATGCAGACCTGGCCCTTCCTGTCGATGCCCATGCGCTTGGCCGCGTAGGTGTCGTAGATCTCCTCGACAACCTGCACCTCAGCATAGTGGTTGCCGGCGCCCAACGTGCCGAGCTGAGGAAGACCGCGCTTCTTCGCCCGGAAGCTCACTTTGGTGGGGTCGGCATTGAGCATCCTGGAAAGAGCATACGTGAGTAACGGGTCGATTCGCTGGCTCAAGGTGGCCTGACAATACCTTCCATATTCCTCGCAGTGCTCCTTGTCCTCGGCCCAGGCGTAGCCTTCTCGGAGAGACCAATCAATGCCCATTTCCAGTGCCTCCTCCAAGTCCTTCATCGCAGTGGGAATGACGCCCTTGGATCCTGGAGGAGCAACAGAGAAGAAGAAGGAATGAGCAACAGCACTAGCCGCACGTGGTGGGACGCCATGGGTGAGTGGCTGGATGTGGATGCCTCAGAACCCCTGCGCACCGATCATCTGCAGTCCTCGAGAGAAGATAGGAGGACTGCTCCGGTATAAAGCCATGGTATGGCGATATCGTCATGGGCAGTTGTGTTTGCGTGTACGCGCGGATAGGATTCGTACCCACGCCTACGGGGATGTGGTTGAACAGGGTCTGGGCAATCTGTTCCTTCTTGTCTTCCACGTCCTTGTAGTCCAAGTTCGTTCGGATGAGGCGCACTCCACAGTTGATGTCTGTTACCGAAAGCGCAAGTGAGTTGAAGAGTCTCAAGCGTGCGGCTGTTCTGCAGAGCCACAAGCAGAGACGAGAGATAAGCAAACTTACCGAAGCCTACGCCGCCAGGCGAGACCACAGCTTCGTCTGCGCTCATGTCGAAGGCGGCGACGTTACCGATGGCAAATCCATAACTATGAAGGGAAAACGCTTAGGGAGAGCCTTACGAATTGAGACACAGAGATCTTTGAAAGATGAACGTACCCGCTGTGCAGATCGGGCATGCCAAGGGATGAGCCCACGATGCCCGGCAAGCTGGCCACGTTGCCGATTTGTTTCAACTGCACTCAGATTGAGTGAGGATTAGAGCGGCGTTCAGAGATCGAGGTAGGACAGAACGTACGGCAGGGATGAAGCCGCCGCCTTGGCTTCCTCGTGTGCTAAAGGTTTCGAGCTCCTCGAACACGAGCTCCTTTAGTGCATCGTTCACGTAGAACGTGCCCGGTACCTGGGTGGCAAGTGAGGTGAGCAGTGGTAATACCCCAGTCCACAAGCTCCATTAAACTTTACCTTCATGCCGGGTACAAAGCCCTTCTTGATGGTCCACTTACAGCGGCCTTCTGGCTGAAGGAATTCCTTCTCCTGTGCGAAAGATCTCTCTCCCTTCTTCGACATCGATGTCTCAAGTGTCAACGATTGAATAATAATTATCAGCCAGGCCTCCTCTATCTGCCTCTAAATAATACAGAACAGAGAAAGATCTGCAGATTGGCTGAAAGGGAGAGAATTTAGAAAAAACAGAGAAAATAAGTTAAAGACGAGAAAACATTTTCTTCTTGTTTTCTACCAGAACAACACGGCGATGAGCAACACGACGCGGGAGCACCGGGTGAGGCTGGGGCAGGAGGGTGACATCACGCGGGTGGAGGCCGTTGTCAACTGGGCCTATCGCGGACAACTTCCGGAGGTCGGCGCATGTGACCTCTCCACTGGAGACCCCGACCACCTCGACACCGTAGACGACGGGACCAAGGCCCAAGGCCAGTGGACCACTGAGGCCCACCTGCTCGGCGGCCCACGCATTACTCGCGACGAGCTCCGGCGACTACTTGGACTCGACCCCAAGACCAAGGCTGCCCTCTTTGTTGTCGAGGAGCGCGTGGCAACTGACAAAGTTGAGGATGACCTGTGGACGGTGGTCGGATGTGTGCTGGTGGAGAAGGAGGACGATGGCGGCCACCTGGGCATGTTCTCGGTCCACCCGCACCGTCAAGGCCGCGGGCTGGGTCGGCTCCTGCTCGACGCCGGCGAGGCCCATATCAAGGACGTGTTCGGCTGCGACACGGTGCTGCTACACGTGCTGGGCCAGCGCACCGACCTGCTCGCGTTCTACCAGCGGCGCGGCTACACCCTCCTCCCACGCGAGGCGCATCCGTTCCTCGGGGTCCCGCCGCACCTGGGCCAGTCGCTTGTCGCCCCCGATCAGGAGCCGCTCCACTTCCGCATTCTCACCAAGACCAACCTCCAGCGGCCACACGACCCTTAATTTTTTATTAATAAAATAAATAATTATTTTTACAAGTGCAAAATGGACGCTTACGAGGCCGCACGGCGAGCCGAAGTGGGGCGCTGTTCTCTCGGGCAGGATCGTCCCTACAACTTTGGTCTAGACAGTGTTGACCAGTGGGCGAAGGTATACGACCACAAGTCCTTTTAATTACCTATTGCCAATCAATAAATCTGCAAGTTGTTGGGTGCCGGCTTGGCAGGACCCAGCCACGGCGGACAAGGCAGCGCTCGTGTCGATAAGCGAGGACCTTACGCAGGTGACCTCCTACTCCTTTCGGCAGATCGTCCAGCGCACCAACAGGTCGGCCCTTCTCTTTGCCTTGGTGCTCCTGTCGTGCCAACCCACGACCCTTCCCCCCTCTGCAGATTCGCCAATGTGCTCTCTTCCCTGGGTGTGGCCAAAGGCGAGCGCGCTCTGGTGCTGGTATCACGACAGCCTGAGTGGTCAGCCCCGCTTGTCCCTGCACCCAACAAAGTCATCACTCTTGGCTAAGCTGAGGCTGCACGTGCATGGTGTGACGTTACGGGCAGGTATGACATCATGGTCGGCATGATCAAGCGCGGTGTGGTCCCCATGCCCACCACCATACTCTCCTCCGCCAAGGACCTGCAGTACCGAATCCAGAGCGCGCAAGTGCGTATCTTGCCTTAGGTTTTCGGTCCTCGCAGTTGTTCCTAACTCAGGTTGTTTTCTCGTTGTTGCTCAGCCCTCGGTCGTCGTGAGCGTGGTCGAATGCTGCGCTCGCGTGGAAGCGATCGAGCCGCAGTGCCCGTCTGTCAAGATCAAGATTTGCCTGAACGGCACGCGTGACGTACAACCCCTAAAACGACGTGCTTTCGTACGCCCTTCACGATTGCTCATCTTACACTGACCCGCTCGTCGGTCGCGTGTGACAGGGCTGGCTGTCTTTCGATGACTTGATGGCGTCGGCCTCCCCCACACTCGCGCCCTCACGAGATGCGCCCACCTTGCTGTCCGACCCCATGATTCTCTTCTTCACTTCCGGGACGACGGGTACGCGATTCTCACGCTCGAAGCCATAAGCTCAGCCTTAAGCGCTGATCGTGTGTGCCTACTGTAGGCAATCCGAAGATGGTGCGCCATTGCCACGGCTATCCGCTGGCACACTACATCACCGGACGCTATGTGCAGGTACGATGAATTATAAAGTGTGGAACGACACATTCTGCAAATACGTCATCATTTATAAAATGCTTAAAAAACCGCTCGTCTACACTGCAGGACCTCAAACCGGACGACGTGCACTGGACTCTCGCCGACTCCGGCTGGGCCAAGAGCGCGTGGGGCTGTCTGTTCCCGCAGTGGCTCCTAGGCGTGACCGTCGTGCAGTACAGACAAGGCAAAAAGTACACCGTCGGACTTACACATGTGGGTGCAGTGCGTTGCTGCACTTGCGTCTCTCTTACGCTCGTCGTCTCGTCTTGCTTGGTACGAACGTAGATTCGACGCGAGAGCGACGCTGAAGGTCATCGAGCTGGTGAAGGTGACCACCTTCTGCGCCCCGCCCACCGCCTACCGGATGATCATCCAGGAGGACCTGCGCGCACACGACCTCTCCTCCCTGCGGCACTGCCTCTCCGCCGGCGAGCCGCTCAATCCACAGGTCATCCAAGTCTGGTACTCTCTTCACCCAGACACGGAACAAAGTTATTTGAATAATGCTGATGATGAACATGTCAGGAAACGAGGGACCGGGCTCAACATCTACGACCACTACGGACAAACCGAGACGAGTACGAACGTAGTTGGCACACAATTGTGGTGCGGCGAGCTAACATATTCCGATCTCTACAGCGGCCATCATTGCCAACTATCAATGTAAGCCGATAAAACCCGGCTCCATGGGCACGTACCGCCGGCATACCATGTGTGCCTCATCAACGAATGCAGCGCAATGGTGTTAACACTGGCATTTCCCTGGACGCCAAATACCCACAGGCCTGCCTACGCCGGGCAATGTCGTGGAGATTGTCGACGATGACGGTCACCTGGTACCACCATTGAAGGAGGGCCACATCGCAGTCAAGGGTAAGCTAAGCTTAATGTTGGCGGGTACCGCTACAACTCTGGTCTTTGTCGCTCATGCCAGCGTGTCTCCAGTGGAAGACAACATGGGCGTATTCATGGGCTACTGGAACGCGGACGCCGCCACGCACAAGGTGTTCAAGCACGGCTACTACTACACGCTCGACAAGGCCTACAAGTGCGTGTGAATGTCACACCCAACCCAGCGAGCCAGCAGTTGATGTGAACGCACAGGGACGAAGACGGGTATTTCTGGTATGTGGGCCGCGCCGATGACGTGTTCAAGTCCTCCGGCTACCGCATCGGTCCCTTTGAGATTGAGTCGGTTCTGGTCGAGCACGACGCGGTGCTAGGTGCGTTTCCTCCTCTCTGCACATGACGCGCTGATGGAGTTTGGCGATCACGCTGTCGCCAATTCTAACTCACGATACACGACACAACCACGCAGAGGCTGCGGTGGTGGGCGTGGAGGACCCAGAGGGCGTCCGCGGGCTGGTAATCAAAGCCTTCATCGTCCTCACGCCCTCCCACCGACCCACTTCCGCTCTGAGGAAGGAACTCCAGGTACAGCTCGACCACCACACACCGCACACAACGTTTGCAGGCGCGGTAAAGCAATAATGTAATTTGGGGGGGGGGAGGAACAGGAACACGTCAAGAAGAGGACGGCGCCATACAAGTACCCTCGCCTGGTGGAGTTCGTGGCGGAGCTGCCCAAGACGGTGTCGGGCAAGATCCGACGCGCCGAGCTCCGCGCCAACGAGCTGCAGAAGGCCCGGGGCCACCACGGCCCCGACCACACCGAAGCCAAACTGTGACCACACCCACACCCCAAGCAACAACAAACGGGCTGTAGTGTAGGGGAAATAGCATTCATTCCTCACAGCTTCGCACCGCCGCTGCGCACACTGCAGAACGTTTGTGTGCGTGCGGTACTCGTGGGCGCAGGACCAGCTGGTCGTTCATTGCTGCTGGGCGGAGAGGTAGAATTGGATGAGGTTTTGTACATAGGCCGATTCGTAGGATGCGTTGAGCAGCATCCGCGTCGGGTCACTCGTCTCGTTTCGCAGGAACAGAGGCGCAAACACCATCGACACGTTCTATGTGTCCGCACGACACGCGAAAGTTAGCCACGCAAATTAAAATAATAATAAGAATAATAATAGAAATATAAATAATCGCTACAAAACTAATTAATAAATAAAAATAAAGAAATTACCTCGATGCCCATCTTGGTGATGGCCACATGCTCGGGCACAAGGAAGCGAAGGAGGAAATGGAGGACGAAGCGCGCGGTCTTCAGGTTGGCCTCCGGCAGCTCCTGCAGCAGTTGGTTCGCCTGGGCCGGGCCGGCCAGGCCTTCGGTGATGCAGCGCTCGTAGAGACTGCCCGGGACGAGCGGCTCCGGGAGCTCACGCAGGAACGCCTTCATCAGGCCCGCAATCACGTTCACGTCTTCGCACGCGGCAATGGCCTAGTGTACCCCCCACCACCACACATCATTGAGCCATTGCACGCACATGAACACATGAGGGGGAGAGAGATGATGATGATGTTACGTCGTAGTTGAGTTCATTGATCTGCGCCTTCAGTTTGTCGATCTCCTCCTGCGTGCCGCTGATCCTGAAGATTCCTGCATGCGGCCAACGCAACACACCCATCGGAGTTGATAACCAATGAACTCGCACACCACTCGTCTCAAAAAGAACGGTACCTTCGCAGCGGCAGGCGTTGAGCTCGAGCAGTCTGTCGCTGAGCAGCTTCAGCGCGATCGGCACCTCGAGCCCGGCGTACTTGGCCGCCAATTCGGGGTCGGCCGACTCACCTGAACGTTGAGCGACATTGGGTCAGTGAGAATCGACGGACGGACGGACGAACGAGCGAAAGCGTGCGAGGAGAGCAAGCCGGCAAGCGAGCAACGAACCCTGCTGCTGCGCGAGGACCTCGTCGAGCGAGACGTTGAAGACCTTGTTGGCCTTCTTCTTCGCGGGCTTCTTTCGCTCGAGGCTCTTGGTGTTCTTCTTGGCCGCCTTCTCCAGCTTCTTGACCTCCTTGAGTCGCTTCTCTTCCTCCTTCTTCTCCAGCTTCTCCTTCTTCTTTTGCTCTGGACCACGTCAACGCAACGCACGCGAGTCAACAGCGAAGCCTGATCGGTGCCTGTGCGTGCGTGAAAGGGTACCCTTCTTGTTGAGAGCGAGCGAGCCCATGGCGGAGGCGAGGGCCGACGAGCCCATGCCGCCACCGATGCTCAGTTCGTTGAGGGCGTAGACATCGTACTTGGATGTCCCGAAGGTGTCATTGCCCGCCAGCACCACAACGAGGGTCGCCTGCGCATCGGTTTGGGGAGTGAATGGTCAGCCCACACACGACACACACACACGACACACACACGACACACGAGCGCGCGATGGTCAACAACCTTGATGAGCATCTCGCCGAGCTCGGCGATCTCCTGCTTGGTGTGTCCATTCCCCAGGCTCTGCACCCACTCGACGAACATCTCGCCCGTGAAGCACTTTTCGTATTTCATTCCCACTTTCTTCGCATCTGCGGCCTGTCGTCGTCGTTGTTGTTGGACAGAGGCGGGGAAAAAACCGATTAGTTGGTCGACTCAATTCAAACCCACACAGCTTCGGAGCCGGCGGGGATAAAGGCTACCTTCTCGAACAGCGAGGGGTCGGTGGGCATCTCGCCCAACCGCGGGACCAGGCTGCTGAGCGAACGCTTGTGGATCCAGTTGCCGCTGTCGCGCCGGTCGCCGCTATGCGTGCGCGTGGTGCAGGGCGAGTGGTGTGTGAGAGATTGGAATGCGAGACATGCGAGGAAGGAGGAGACGTCGACAATGCACACGCGTACGTGGATTCGACATCGTCGGTGCTGACGCTTCGGCGGTGGCCGGCGGCGCCCACGGCGGAGTGTGCTCGGGTCAGCAGCACCGCACTGTCCGACCCCGCACTGTGCAAAATACAATATAAAATAAAAGTCAGAGCCTCTGGCACGAGGCAGCCAAGTTCACACGTGCGCAGCAAAAAAAGGGACAAAATTTGGACCGGCCAAGAACGAAAAGAACGAAAAGCGAAAGCGAGCAACGAAAGAGCGAACACGACAAAGAAAAAGAGTCAATGGTGGGTGGGACGTCACGCACTGGTGAGTGCTGATGATGGCCGAGCCCGCGCGCAGCGGGGATCCTGTGCCGCCGCCGCCAGCGATAGCGCCCAGCGGCAGCGACCCGGTGGAACGGACAATGGGCGAGTGTGCCGTCGCGGCGTGCTGGAGCATCACCGGCGGACGCCGCAGCGGCGAGGCCCCGGCAGCGGCCGCCGCTGGCCCGTTCACGTTCGTTGCTGCTGCTGCTGTCGGGCTGAGCGGGAAGTCGCGCGGCGGCAGAAGCGGCGGCAGAGCCGGCGAAGGCGGAGTCGAGCCGGCGGGCGAAGTCGACGGCGGCGACTGGTAGGGGGTGAGTATGGGCGAGTGGTACGAGGGCACGTCGGTCGTCGAGCTGCCCCTCTCCCGCATCGGCAGCTGGGGCGGGCCGCCCAGGCCGGGGCCGCCCGGGGTGGCGCTTTGTTGTGTGGCTGGGGGGAGGCCGAGCGGGCCGATGTTGCCCGGGGCGGAGTGGTGTGCCTTGGCGCTGCGCTTGAGGAGCGCTTCGTTGAGGTTCTTGCGGAGCTCGACCTGGCTCAGCGCCATGGGTCCGCCGCCGGGCGGGCCACCGCGGCCCGCAGGACCGCCATAGGGGCCGCCCCCGCCGCCAGGAGGGGCGCCCAGCACGCGCGGGGCGTGTATGATGCGTGCGAGAGGCGGCGGGGCGCCAAGAGGAGGTGGCGCTGAGGGGGAACTCATTTCTTGATTTAAGAATGAGATGTGAATCGAAAAATCAAACGGCGATTACTGCCTCGTTTGTAAAGGACGAGGATGGATTGATGAGGCTGTTGTAGATGATGAAGCGTCGAGAGAGGATGGTCAATTCAAATCTTCGTGAGAAAAACGAAGCCGACAACCAAGTCTTTCGTCTTCGTTCTTTTGGTCTCCCCCCTACGGTTTGTTGGCGGCCAACACAAAAACATTTATTTTATTTTATTTTATGTTGTTCGGGACGACCGTGGAACGGTAATTAACTCATTAAACTGCTTTGCATTCCTAAAGCCACAGTTGGCCCTAAACTATTGTGGGATGGCTTGGGCTGCGATTTCTTTTTGGCTTTCTTTTCTGTCTTAGCCCCTCCTGAAGGGCAGATTTTTTCTGAAATCGATGGAGACGAGGGGAGCTGAAGCCATGGATGTGGCCGAGAGCCAGAGCTCGCTGTACACTGTGGTAAGTGTCAGCCACGTCCCTTGCTTCTTCGCTATCAATGGGGTTTTCAAAATCAGTCTCATTTTCTGTGTAATTGCGGCCCATTCAGAGCCTGGAGGATCTGCCGCACGAGGAGGATGTGTTGCACAGCCCTTACTCGCTCAAAGCTTGGCTTCGCTACCTCGATTTCAAGACGGGGGCGCCATTCGGCGCTCGCAAATTGCTGTACGAGCGCGCGCTCAAGCAATTGCCGGGAAGCTACAAGCTGTGGTTCAACTACCTCATTGAGAGGAAGAAGCACGTCAAGGGCCAGTGCATCGCCTCGAAAGCTTACAAGGCTGTCAACAATGCTTTCGAGCGAGCTCTTGTCTACATGAACAAGGTACTGCAGCCTCCCCCTGATTTCGCATTCCTTACCGCAATTTTAATTCATCTCTCTCGCCCTCAATTAACGATTCTCGTTTCTCAACGCCTCCTTCCGCTAGATGCCTCGCATCTGGATCGAGTACTGCACCTTCCTGATGGAGCAAAAGCTGATCACCCAGACGCGCCGCGCGTTCGATCGCGCACTGCGGTCGCTGCCCGTGACACAGCACGAGAAGATCTGGGGCCTGTTCATCCCGTGGGTCACCAAGGTCGGTGTGCCGGAGACCGCCATGCGCGTTTACAGACGGTATCTCAAGGTATGCCATGACGCCCTGACAGGTTCTGATCTATTCTGCGCGCCGCAGCTCACCACTTCGTGCGTACATAGGTGGAGGCCGAAGCCACGGAGGACTACATCGAGTATCTCATTTCCGTAGGCCAGCTGCAGGAGGCTGCCCACAAGCTGGTTGATCTCGTCAACGACCAGAAGTACGTCTCGCCCAAGGGCACGTCCCACCACCAGCTGTGGAACAAACTCTGCGAGCTGCTCTCCAAGCATCCCAAGGAGATCACTGGCATCAAGACCGAGGACATCATCCGCGAGGGTACGGCAACTCGATTCCTAAACTGTGCGCTGGTGCAACGTTGCTCACAGTTATGTGCAAACAGGTGTTCGTCGATTCACCAACGAGGTGGGCCGCATGTGGGTTGCCCTCGCCGAGTACTTCATCCGCCTGGCCAACTTCGACAAGGCGCGGGACATCTTCGAGGAGGGCATCAACACGGTGATGTCGGTGAGGGACTTCAGCCAGATCTGGGATGCCTACACGCAATTCGAAGACAACATGATCGAAGCCGATATGCAGGCCGGAGGAGAGGACGAAGATGAAGTGGATTTCGACCTTCGACTCGCTCGCTACGAGAATCTGATCAACAAGCGACCGTTGCTCGTTTCTTCGGTCGTCCTTCGACAGAATCCGCACAACGTCAACGAGTGGCACAAGCGAGTCAAGCTGTACCCCGATGATCCTATCCAGGTATTGTTTCTACACCCGCAGGACCACCTCACTACCGCAGCTGTTGCATTTGCGACTGGATCCCGTAATGCTCATTCCGCTTTTCCGAATCATCCGTGCATAGGCCGCCAAGGTGTACGCTGAGGCGGTGAAGACGGTCGAGCCCAAGGAGGCCACCGGCAAACCACACACGCTCTGGGTGGCGTACGCCAAGCTCTACGAGCGACACGGAGACCTTAACACCGCGCGCATGATCTTCAAGAAGGCCACGCAAATCGAGTTCCGCACAGTCGACGATCTGGCCTCCGTGTGGTGCGAGTGGGCCGAGATGGAGCTGCGTCAGAAGCACTACGATGAAGCCCTGAAGACTCTGCAGCAGGCGTGCACCATTCCCAGGATCGTCAGAGTGAACAGGGTGCGTGTCGACGTGGCCCCTTCCCCCACTCGGCCTTGCTTTCGCATGTCTAACACGATGGCTCCATTTCACGTGTTTAGGAGGACTCAGTACAGAAGAAGCTGTTCAAATCTACGAAGCTGTGGGCCTTCCACGCGGACCTCGAGGAGAGTCTGGGCACGTTCGTGTCGACCAAGGCCGTCTACGACAAGATTCTGGAGCTCAAGATTGCCACCCCGCAAATCATTCTCAACTACGCGCAGTACCTCGAAGAGAACAAGTACTACGAGGAGTCCTTCAAGGCCTACGAAAGAGGTATGGCCGGCTTGGTGAACCGGGAATGTGAGTGATAAGGCGAACTCACCTGACCCTCCCCCTTTTGCTCAGGCGTCGCAATGTTCCACTATCCCTACGTGTTCGATCTGTGGGTGGCTTACCTCACCAAGTTCATCGAGCGCTATGGTGGAACCAAGCTGGAGCGCGCACGCGACATGTTCGAGCAGGCCATCGACGGAGTCCCGTCCAAGTACGCCAAGCCGCTCTATCTCATGTACGCCCACGTCGAGGAGCAGCACGGTCTGGCCAGACACGCCATGAACGTCTACGACAGGTAACCTGATTCGCCCCTGGTTTTGACGTTTATTATTAAGGCCTGGCCCCTAACCGTGGCCGCATTTTCTATGTGCAGAGCGTGTCGTGCGGTGGAGGAAGCCGAAAAGCCGTACATGTACAACATCTACATCGCTCGCGCGACTGAGTTCTTCGGTGTCACGCGAACGAGAGAGATCTACGAGCAGGCTATCTCCACCCTTCCCGAGAAGTTCATCGTACGTCAGCTACCTGTCATCGAGCCCATCCTGTGGACAAACACTGACCACCTCTGTTGAATGTTGTTTTCGCACCACACAGAAAGACATCTGTCTTAAGTATGCCGACCTGGAGAAGAGGCTGGGCGAAATCGACCGAGCGAGAGCTATTTACGTGCACACATCCCAGTACTGCAACCCTACCGAGGACTCGGACTTCTGGAAGAAGTGGAACGACTTCGAGGTATCTATTCCCTCCTCCACTTGCCTCGCCTTGCCTTGCCTTGCTCGAATTGAGGGCGTGCCGGTTACTAAGATCAACTGTGTGTAGGTCCGCCACGGTAACGAAGACACGTTCAGGGAGATGCTGCGCGTCAAGCGGTCTGTGCAGGCGACGTTCAATACTCAGGTGAACCTTATGTCGGCCAGTATGCTGGCGCAGCAGAAGAAGGACGAGGACGTGGATCGTCTGCGTCGCCTCGCGCAGGACGACGAGATGGCCAGGCTCGAGAGCCAGGTCCTCGAGGAGCAGAAGAAGGAGCAGCAGGAGCGGAAGATGACCGCCGCGCCCGGCGTGGGCTCTATCGCCTTCACCGCTGCGCGGGACGAGCCAGTCGCCGTCGAAGCCAACCCCGACGAGATCGAGCTGGGTGACGAGGAGGAAGAGGTGGAGGAAGGAGAAGGAGGCGAGGCCGGGGAGGAGGGAGCCGAGGCCAAGCCCAGAGGCAAGTCAGTGAAGATCGAGCAGGTGGCCGTCCCCGCCGCGCTCTTTGGCGGGCTCAAGGAGCAGGCCGCCAAGGAGGCACAGAAGGAGGCCACCGAACCGATGGGCGCTCTCGCTCGCTTGCGGCAGTCGGGCAAGTGATGCAACCAGAGACGCAGAGCCCCTCTCCGTGTGCCCACCACCAAAATACAGAACTGGCCGCGTTAACCACCAAGAGCAGACCACCAAGGTTGCCCAAGGAAGAACACGTGGCGTGATCACTACACAGCGCGGTGCACGCAGCCCGAAAAAGAACGAAGAGCAAACATGTCCTCCCATAACATTTGCCCTTTTTGGTCAAGCAATGGTACGGAATCTCAAAGAAAATCACGGGAAATCTGTCGGTTTTTAAGGCATGTTACTGCCGACATCGCGAACAAGATGTTCCAGGCGGTGGAAGATGGGTACGCGTCTCGTCGCCTCTAGTGTCTTTGCTTGTTCCTCCCCCCTCCCCTCTCCTCCCGCAACCGACCCGTTTCTATTATCTTGGGGGTGGACGAACTTCCAATCGGCCTGATTCCTCTGCTTCTACGCCCTCGCCACCCAAGCCAACGATATAATTTAGATAGAACATTTCCAGGATCGTAGAGAATGGCGGATGAATTAGCACACAGCGGATCCGGTTACGAATCGTCCTCCTCCTTACGCTCGAACTCTTCGTCTTGCAGCTCCCACTCAAGCAAGAGCAGCAAGAAGAATTCTAAAGAGTCAAAGGGGAAGAAGAAAAAGAAGAAGTCAAGCAGTTCCACTCTAAATGCTGAAGCCGTTGCTCCTGGTATGTCCGTCCCCCCCCCTCATCCCTCACCCCAATCTCTTACCACGCAGCGTGTGTAGAGCCCATCTTTCGGCCACAGCTCGCCTGGCGGTCAGTGGCAGCAACGGACAAGCCTCCTCTCGCTCGCTGGGGCCACACCGCTTGTGTGAGTGGCAGCAAGTTGTTTGTCTTTGGCGGCACGGGCAACAAAGTCTATGGAGATTGCTACATTTTTGACCTGGGTACAATACCTCTTCATCCTCTGCTCTCAGATTTCCACATTTCCTCGAAATGTGCGCCTAACATTGTGCCCCACCCCGCGACCAGACCGCAACGTGTGGGAACCTATTGAAACACAAGGACAGGTTCCGTCAGCTCGGTTTGGACACTCGTGCTGTCCCTCGCCAGCCTCCACCAAGGAGTTCATCCTCTTCGGAGGGCACGGCATCGGCAACAAGCACTACAACGAGCTGCACTTCTTCAATACTGGTAACGACGCTCTCTGTTCTCTCTGCCTGCGTGCCAACCTGACCCGAGCCCTTCTCCCTTGTTCAGAGACTCTCACCTGGAAGAAGACGGCGCCCGACAGGACCTTCCCCGAAGCCAGGGCGGGCCACACCATGACCATGTTTCCCTCGGGCAAGTGCGTCGTCTTTGGTGGCCATTCGAAAAGTGACAAGTTCTACAACTCGGTGCATATCTTCAACTATGGTACCTGGTGCCCACGAGCTTGTGCCGCCAATCTTTCATTTTTGAGTTCCTGCTCACACTTTCTCGCGGTGCTTGGCTGACAGGCGACATGACGTGGAAGAAACTAGAGCGAATAGAAGGTGATGTACCAACCCCTCGTGGTGGCCACTCCGCCGTTGCGTACAACAACGAGCTGATCATCTTCGGAGGCTTTGACGGCAAGAAGCACTACAACGACATACACGCACTCGATATTGGTATTGTCCTCCACTGTTTCACCAGGATCTCCTCAACTACGTCTTCTGACACCGCAGCCGATCCTGCCCACAGAGCGCTGTGTGTGGCGCAAGGTGGCCGTCAACGGTAACCCGCCAACGGGGCGGAGCGGCCACGCCTCTACTCTCGTGGCCGACAAGCATCTCATGGTCGTCGGCGGCTGCCAGAACACCGTGTTCCTCAACGACGTACATGTCCTCCAGCTCGACACCATGACCTGGGCTCAGCCCACCGTCACCGGCCAGGCCCTTCGACCACGCTTTAGGTGCGAACATCTTCCCGCTCCCGAACTTCTTCCCTTCACCCGATTGGTAGCTCTTGCGGGTTTTTCACCTTTCCGCTGTAACGGAACTTATTCAAGTTGTGCAACGGTACCTCACTTTGGTCTTTCTCCCTGGCTTTGCGCGTGTAGACACACGGTCACGCTGGTTGGGCGCAACCAGATGGTCATCTTCGGCGGATCGAGCAGCGGCGTGCTGTACAATGATTTGGGCGCGATCGATGTAACGCTCTACGTGTCTCCGCAACATTCTCCAGTTCTCCCCAAAGCGAAGAAGGCGGCGAAAAGGTAAGTTGACAACTCGACCTATCTTCTGCACCGAGTGTGGATGCTCAGTAGGGCGCGTACAGGGTCGGGTCGAGTCCCGTTGAATCGCCCGCAAGCAAAGGACATTACGAGCTCATGGTTAACGGCAATGAAGGGGATAAGCACATGTCCTCTCCCGCCGAGTTCAGTGCGCTCGTCAAGGAGTACGTCTGTGCCTCATATTTTTCGTATGTTTCGGCCAAACTAACTTCTGCTTCATCTCCAGCTTTGCTGAGGGAACGAAGAAACCTCAAGCTGGCCTTCAAGCGGCCTCTTCATCGTCCGGGGCGGCTCAGCCCCCCACCCCATCCGGCGTTCATCTCATGCAGATGTTCCTGTCTGCCTCCATGGCCTACAAGGTAAGCTAGCAAATCGCTCGGGCGCCCACATCGTACTGGTTGCTAACGACATCCCCCCTTTTTCTCTTTGGCTTGCAGGAAGAGCATAGGCTCCGAGAGCAAGCGGAGCTCGCGCTTCAGGAAGTCCGCAAGGCCCTGTTCAGTGAACAAAAGCAGAAGGAGAAGGTGGAAGAGAGTCGCGCGACTGCCGAAGCCGACCTGGTGTGCGAAAGAGAGGACGCGACCAAATTGCAAAACGCGAAAGCGGCGCTCGAGAACGAGATCAGGAGCGAACGGAAGAAGCGGAAGAAGGCGGAGGAGGACAAGGCCAAGGTGGAGGAGGAGCTGCGGCGACTCAAGGGAGCGGCCAACAGGGAGGTGGAGAAGCGGAAAGAGCAGGAGAAGAGCAGCGTCGAGATCGAGGAGCTGAACAGGCAGTTGGGCCAGCTCAAGCTCAAGATCGCCAACAAGAAGGAAAAGCTCAAAGCCGCGAGAAAAGAAATAGCGATTCTGACTCAGCGCGAGAAGGAGCGGCTCGTCGACGAAGATGACAGCTACTATGCCACTCCCGACTTTAACAAGCTGGGCATGGACGAGCTACGACGACTCGAGGAGCACTACCTGTCATCCCTGCGCGTCGTTGGCGTCGCCAAGGTAAGCACTCCCCGCGCACCCGCACAGCCCCGCCTCGTCGCTATTCTATTCTCTTTGCTTACTGACATGGCCGCTTTTGTTCGCAGCAAAAACAACTGCAACTCCAAGTGGAGGAGCTGCAGCGAGCCAAGGCCATGCTGGAGGAGCAGAAGATCTGTTCCATCTGCGCCGATCGGGAGATAAGGTAAGCGATATCGGCGTATTTGTCTTCGCCTGCTCCTCCCTGGTCCCTTTAGCAGTGTCTGACCCTAGATCCCCTTCATCGGATGCAGAGTTGTGTTGATTCCGTGTGGCCACCGATGCCTCTGCCGAGAATGCAGCACGGTGCTCAACAAATGCCCTATCTGCCGCAAGGCCGTCTCCGACCGGATAGATACCTACTGAGCATTGGGCCGGGGAGTGTACCCATCTCGCGGCCACGATGTGGCAGCCCAGAGCGTACACCCACAACACCTCCACCAACTCAACGCACGCGTGTCTGTTCACCACTATTTATTCTACTCCTGTATGTACCTGTACAACATCGCAACAACTCATTTGACCAGTTCTATTATGGTTTCTTAGTTCGAGCGTTACCCTACTGGCTGAGACTACTGCCAGGTCCGGCCATTCGGCATGGGTTCACAGCCTATTCGGGTTCGCTCCCGATTGGTGGAACTGCGTACAACCTCTTAAATCCACACACGGCAGTCAGGCCTTGACAGCAAGCACACTCCGCTCCTGCCGGCTCTACTCTTCGCCCGGCCGTGGCCAAACTGGGAGGCGCTGAATTTTGTGGTGTCGACACTGCACGGGCCGCTTGGCGGTGAGGCAAGTACTTCCTGCGATGAGGCCCAGCGACAGGCGAGGGAGCTTGTTGAGCTTGGACATTTACCAAAAGCAGGGTCTCAGGGCCGTAAGACTGACGAGCTACCGTATGGATGGTGTCAGGTAACGATCAGTATTCTGTGGATGCCAGTGCCCGCGCTGCATTTCTCGTCAGTTGTGAAACCCGAGTGCTGCATCTCTCTGCCCGCCAGCACGCAAGCTTTTCTCAACGCCCACACACAGATGAAACACTGCACCGGCACCACAATGACCCTAACGCCGCCACCGCCCACTGAAGCCGGCACTCCAACCGCTACTTCACCTCTTCCTTCATCGCCATCTTCGATGGTCTCGCCTACTCCGTCCTCCTCTTCACCTACAACCCCTTCTCCTTCCACCTCCGCTTCTCCTTCTTCTCCGCTCGAGATGCCGGTGGACGATCACTGCAAGGCGCTGCTGCAGATGTTCATGGCCATCCTGTGCGGCGGCGGGCTCCTCTACCTCTCCGCCGTGGTGGCCTACGAGGGCGCTATCTGCACCCCGCTCGCCATCAGCGTCCTGCTGTTGGTACTCTCGGCCCTGCTGGTGCTGCTGCTCAGCTTCCGGCTGGCCGAGCTCACCGTGCCGCTGTTCCTCTGCTGCTGCCTGTTCGACCTGGGCCTCTCCCTGGTGACCCTGACCGACAGCAACCCGCGCGACGTGTACCTCTGGTTCGTGTGCATTCCGCTCTTGATGCTCTACGCGCGAGGCGTGAGCAGCTGCATGGTGGCTCTGGGCTTCATCATCGTCCAGACCACCGCGCTGCGCTACGTGGCCGAGGTGCTGAAGCCTCTCCCCCTTGCCGCCCTTGGCTTCCGCCACGCTCGATTGGGTACCCAATTCGTTCTTTTGTTCGCTAGCGCTCTTACTGAGCTGTTGCGGGACCACTGGTGGCTAATCCAGCGCGCGTTTGTGCGCACCACAACAGGCGCGACACTGGGCGACCTGTGGTTTCTGGTGCTGATCATCTCGTTCGCAGCGGGCAACCACTTGGCGCGCACGCAAGTGCTCAAGCGACTGCAGCTGGCGCTCGAAGACCGCGAGCGGGCCAACACCAAGCTCCAGCAGGCCACCAAGGCCAAGACCGACTTCCTGGCCAACATGAGCCACGGTAAGTGCGCTGCCCACTTCTTCAACAAGAAAAAGCGGAACGATCTTGACCTCCCCACCTGACCTGGATTCTCACGTGAATGTGGGTGACACAGAACTGCGCACGCCCATGCACGGCATCATCGCCATGAGCCGCGAGCTGCAGGACATGCTGCCACCACACACCAAGGGCAGCCACGCCGTCGCCATCATATCCGGTACCCCCCCCTTCTCTATCCATGACCAGTTTTCCTTTCCGGCACCTGCCCTGACTGGGCGAGATTTGGGGGGTGGGAT